>CM044546.2:59382422-59527422 GCA_024416835.2 Perccottus glenii
CTAAGAATTGGGACACCACTTCAGCTGCAGACACATAAATACATAATAAGATCTACAATAATCTAATTCAATATAAAAGGTAAAGACATTTGTCTCTAATTCCAAGAGACCTTTTCAATTCTGAGATCAACTGGTAAGAGAGCTGAGCTTTTATCTCTAGAGGGGGTGGGGTTTGACCTGAAACTAAACCTGATGGACCAGGCTGTTCTGGTCCATCAGAGTCGTTAAAGGCTCAAGTGAGTTGTTAGTTTCACTGTTTCATTCAGGTGTTGTTGTTTGAGCAATCTCATAGTTTATAATATATAGCACAATATTACGATAAGATCTAATAATACATTTTTCTTCAACCTACAGTGTATGAACAGTTTGTTGTGAGTTTTTTGACTTGAGTCTTGCTCTGAACAGTATCAGCTGCTGTCCTCAGACCCAGACACAAACACAAACACAACCAGCACATTAGCTAATAAAAAATAAAAAAGTTCTGTCCTGTCGATTTGAGGCTAACGATAGCAAACAGAAAATTTTCAGAAACTTTCCGAAGAGAAAACAGATCAGTGTATAAACAATTAAACGACCAAAATTTAGTACCAGTACCAACTGCGGACACACTGGTGGCCCTGCACAGGCCCAGAACAGTTTCAGCTCTGGCACTAGCTGTTTACCTAATGTACACATACATATCAAGCCATGTAATATTAGGCTCAGATTAAAAATGTATCTAAAACAAATATACAAATACGATTTATTTTGAATAAAATAAAAAAGTTTAAATAATATATTTCAAATGAAGTTAATCATCAAAAAAAACATTTAAATATAGTTAAACACATTTTGCACACTGTCTCTTTTGTGCAGGCTAGGGGACGCACTGTCTCTCTGGTGCAGGCTAGGGGACGCACTGTCTCTCTGGTGCAGGCTAGGGGACACACTGTCTCTCTGGTGCAGGCTAGGGGACGCACTGTTTCTCTGGTGCAGGCTAGGGGACACACTGTCTCTCTGGTGCAGGCTAGGGGACGCACTGTCTCTCTGGTGCAGGCTAGGGGACACACTGTCTCTCTGGTGCAGGCTAACGGACGCACTGTCTTTCTGGTGCAGGCTAGGGGACGCACTGTCTTTCTGGTGCAGGCTAACGGACGCACTGTCTTTCTGGTGCAGGCTAAGGGACACACTGTCTTTCTGGTGCAGGCTAGGGGACGCACTGTCTCTCTGTTGCAGGCTAAGGGACGCACTGTCTCTCTTGTGCAGGCTAGGGGATGCACTGTCTTTCTGGTGCAGGCTAACGGACGCACTGTCTTTCTGGTGCAGGCTAAGGGACACACTGTCTTTCTGGTGCAGGCTAGGGGACGCACTGTCTCTCTGTTGCAGGCTAAGGGACGCACTATCTCTCTGGTGCAGGCTAGGGGACACACTTTCTCTCTGTTGTAGGCTAAGGGACGCACTGTCTTTCTGGTGCAGGCTAACGGACGCACTGTCTTTCTGGTGCAGGCTAGGGAACACACTGTATCTCTGGTGCAGGCTAGGGGACACACTGTCTCTCTAGTGCTGGCTAGGGGACACACTGTCTTTCTGGTGCAGGATAGGGGACGCACTGTCTCTCTGGTGCAGGCTAGGGGACACACTGTCTCTCTGGTGCAGGCTAAGGGACGCACTGTCTCTCTTGTGCAGGCTAGGGGACGCATTGTCTCTCTAGGGCAGGCTTAGGGACGCACTGTCTCTCTTGTGCAGGCTAGGGGACACACTGTCTTTCTGGTGCAGGCTAACGGACGCACTGTCTCTCTGGTGCAGGCTAAGGGACACACTGTCTTTCTGGTGCAGGCTAGGGGACGCACTGTCTCTTTGTTGCAGGCTAAGGGATGCACTATCTCTCTGGTGCAGGCTAGGGGACACACTGTCTCTCTGTTGTAGGCTAGGGGACGAACTGTCTCTCTGGTGCAGGTTAGGGGACGCACTGTCTCTCTGGTGCAGGCTAACGGTCACACTGTCTCTCTGGTGCAGGTTAGGGGACGCACTGTCTCTCTGTTGCAGGCTTAGGGACGCACTATCTTTCTGGTGCAGGCTAGGGAACACACTGTCTCTCTGGTGCAGACTAGGGGACACAGTGTCTCTCTGGTGCAGGCTAAGGGACGCACTGTCTCTCTGGTGCAGGCTAGGGGACGCACTGTCTCTCTGTTGCAGGCTAAGGGACACACTGTCTTTCTGGTGCAGGCTAAGGGACACACTGTCTCTCTGGTTCATACACACTGTGTAATGCGGGAAGGAGGACTCAAGTGCGCACAAGACAGTGAAGGTAAGTGATACTTTATTAAAGTACAGATAGTGATAGGAAGCTGGAGAGATGAGCTGAGAGTTGGAGTTGAACCATGAAGCTGAACCGAGACCTGGTGCCGAACCGGTGACTTGAGACCAAGCTGGAGAGCTGGGCTGAGAGTTGGAGTGAGCCGTGGAGCTGCGCCGAAGTCTGGAGCCGAGTCGGTGACTGGGACCAAGCTGGGGAGCTGGGCTGAGAGTTGGAGTGAGCCGTGGAGCTGCGCCGAAGCCTGGAGCCGAGTCGGTGACTGGGGCCAAGCTGGGGAGCTGGACTGAGAGTTGGAGTGAGCCGTGGAGCTGCGCCGAAGCCTGGAGCCGAGTCGGTGACTGGGGCCAAGCTGGGTAGCTGGGCTGAGAGTTGGAGTCCAAACCTGAGACTTGGAGTGAAGGCTGGAGAGAGGACTGAGACAAGAGCTGGAACAAACGCTGGAAACATTCACACAAAGTATGCTGAACGATCTGGCAGGGAAGAGGTGGACAGGAGAGGTTTAAATACCTCACTGATGGTAATAGGTTACAGGTGCTTGGGACAGGTGGCAGTGATGAGATGAAGGAGAGAGAAGGAAAGTGGAGTGGATACCTGAGAGACACGGAGTGGATCTGACAGAACCCCTCCCTCAAGGAACGGCACCGGACGTTCCAACTGACTGCCCGGGGTGTGAAGAATGGAAGTCCCTAATTAACTGTGGATCGAGAATGTGGCGTGCAGGAACCCAAGAACGTTCTTCTGGGCCATACCCCTCCCAGTCTACCAGGTACTGAATGCCTCGACCATGACGTCTAGATCTAAGGAGCCGTCGCACCGAATATGCTGGAGCACCTCCGACGAGCTGGGCGGAGGCGGGGCCTGGTGGCGGGAACCAGAGGACTCTCGAAGGGGCTTGATCCTAGAAACATGAAAGGTTGGGTGAATCCGCATAGACCGAGGAAGCTTCAACCTTACCGCCACCGGGTTGATGATCCTCACTATAGTGAAGGGACCAATGAATCGTGGAGCCAATTTCTTCGACTCCACTGGGAGAGGAATGTCTCTGGTGGAGAGCTACCCGGTCCCCTACCTTGTACTGGGGACTCTGCTTGCGGTGGCGATTGGCCGCTGTCGAATACTGGGTGAAAGCTCGCAGGAGAGCCGCACGAGCCCTGTTCCATGTCCCTCTGCAACGTCGGATGAGGGCTTGGACAGACGGGACATTAGCCTCCCTCTCCTGGGCAGGGAATAGTGGTGGCTGGAACCCTTAGACGCACTGGAAAGGAGATATTCCAGTAGCCGAGCTCGTCAAGGAGTTGTGGGCGTACTCCACCCACAACAGCTGAGAGGCCCAGGAAGATGGTGTTTGTCCAGCCACACACCTCAAGGCCGACTCCATCTCCTGGTTCAACCGTTCCGTCTGTCCATTGGACTGCGGGTGAAATCCAGAGGACAAACTGACTGTAGCCCCTAAAAGAGAGCAAAACTCCCGCCAAACTGTAGACGTAAACTGGGGTCCCCGGTCAGACACAATGTCCATTGGTAGTCCATGGATCCGGAAGACATTCTGGAGTACCAGTTCTGCCGCCTCTTTTGCTGAGGGCAACTTAGGCAGAGCTATGAGGTGAGCCATCTTTGAGAAACGGTCAATGATGGAAAGGATCACCGTGTTGCCATTAGATTCGGAAGACCGTAACGAAATCCAGGGACATATGAGACCAGGGTCGTCTGGGAACCGGAAGTGGCCGAAGAAGCCCAGATGGAGCATGATGAGAGGGCTTCTGCTGGCTGCAGACAGGACATGCCGTGACAACGCCGAACATCCTCTTCCTCCCTAGGCCACCAGAATCGCCGTTGGAGAAAAGAGAGTGTCCGCCGTATCCCGGGTGGCAAGCGAGTCGAGACGAATGAACCCACTGAAGAACCTCCGACCGCAGACCCGCAGGAACAAATAGTTTTCCTCTGGACAGGAACTGGGGACAGTAATGGTGTTCAAGGCTGTTTTAATGCGCTTCAATGGGCCAGGTGACGGCTGCTACCAGCTGGGATGGAGGTAAGATGGAGGTCACCTCAGAAGAGGTCTCCTCCTTCTGGAATTGCCGAGAAAGGGCATCAGGTTTCTGATTCCGGGACCCTGGTCGGAATGACAAAACAAAATTAAATCGAGTAAAGAACAATGACCAACGAGCTTGACGATGTCAAGCGTTGGCTGACCGGATATATTCCAAATTCTTGTGGTCAGTCCACACAAGAAAAGGTTGTTCGCTCCTCCAGCCAGTGCCGCCATTCCTCCAAGGCTAGCTTAACCGCCAGCAGCTCCCTATTACCTATGTCGTAGTTCTGTTCAGCGGAGACAGGCGACGACAAATAGGCACACGGGTGTCATTTCTGGTCTGAAGTGGAACGTTGGGACAGAACTGCGCCTATTCCCACGCCGGAAGCATCCACCTCACGACAAACTGGCTACCAGAGTTTGGGATGATAAGCACTGGAGCTGAAGAAAAACGAAGCTTCAGGTCCCGGAATGCTGAATCGGCTTCGCTGGACCAGATGAACGGAACCTTAGATGAGGTAAGTGCTGTCATAGGAGCCGCCAAGGTACTATAGCCACGGATGAAACGTCTATAGAAGTTGGCAAACCCCAAGAAGCGTTGCAGTTGCTTTCGACTGCACGGAGATGGCCAATCCAATACTGCCGACACCTTGGAAGGGTCCATCTGAATCTTACCCTGGGCGACAATGTAACCCAGAAAAGAGACGCTGGGTACATGAAATTCGCATTTCTCAGCCTTGACAAAAAGCGAATTCTCCAGCAGGCGTTGAAGGACTGACTGGACATGATGAACATGCTCCTTGTGATTCTTGGAAAAGATAAGGATATCATCCAGATAGACAAATAACTTGTCGAGCATGTCCCAACACATCATTAACCAGGTTCTGGAAAACAACGGGAGCATTAGTCAGTCCAAAGGGCATCACCAGATATTCATAATGGCCTGACGAGGTGTTAAATGCTGTCTTCCATTCGTCCCCCTCTCGGATACTGAACCAGGTGGTATGCATTGCGAAGATCCAATTTGGAAAACACCGTTGCCCCTCCAGGAGTTCAAAGGCGGAGGCCAGAAGGGGAAGCGGATACCTGTTCTTTATGGTAATCTCATTAAGTCCACGGTAATCAATGCAGGGTCGGAGAGTCTTGTCTTTCTTCCCCACAAAGAAAAACCCGCCCCGCTGGTGATGAAGAAGGTCTTATTATTCCGGCTGCTAACGCATCTTTGATGTAAAGATCCATGGCCTCTCTTTCAGGAGCGGACAATGAATATAGTCGGCCTCTAGGAGGTGAGGTGCCAGGAAGCAAGTCAATAGCACAGTCATATGGCCGATGCGGGGTAAGGCTGTGGCTTTGGCCTTATTAAAGACCTCCTTATAATCCTGGTACTCCTGGGAACGTTGGCGGCAGAGAGGATACAGGTGTACCAGGTAGTGGGTTGGGTAATCCCGCTGACTGAAGACAAACAGAGTGACAAGAATGACTCCACCCCAGTATTGCCCCAGTGTCCCAATCAATGTGAGGATTATGGCGTCGCAACCAGGGGTAGCCCAAAATTAATGGAATCTCCGAAGACTGAATTAGGAAAAATCCGAGCGTTTCTTGATGGTTCCCAGAGATCAATAGAGTCACAGGACTGGTCCGGTGGGTCACGGTACCCAGGAGGTGTCCATCCAGGGCCCGTGCAGGAACTGGTTTGGGTAGGGGAACACGTGACAACCCCAACTGAAGTGCCAAGGTCTCGTCCATAAAACTGCCATCTGCCCCAGAGTCAATGAATGTAGTTAAAGTCTGTGGGCCCCCAGGAAGCAGCAGCTGGACATGGACAAGCGGGCGATTGATGGAGGAGACCCCCTCTGTAAGACTCAACAGTACTCCTCCATCTACTGCTGAGCCTGTCCTTTTAACGGACAGACCAATGCAACATGGCCCGGGCCCCACAATACATACAAAGGTTCCTCCTTCGACGCCGTAGCTTCTCCTCAGGAGTGAGATGAGAGCGGCCAATTTGCATGGGTTCATTGGAATCTGTTGTGGATACAGAGAGCTGTGGTCGCTGGGGGTCAAGAGGAAGATAAAGAGAACTCCGGGTAGCCGCTCCCTCGATGAGCTCGGACCCTCTGATCAACCCGGATTGACATACGGATTAAATCATCCAAGTTTTCTGGAAGCTCCCGAGAGGCAAGCTCATCTTTCATGTGCTCGCCAACCCGAGAAGGAAAGCCTGGTGCTGTGCAGGAGCGTTAAAGCCACTCTGCCGAGCAAGCGAAAGTCAATGGAATAATCCGCCACTGAACGAGATCCCTGTTTTAGTTGAAAAAGGCCCCTGGCCGCGCCTCCTGATCCTCAGCGCCAAACACCTTCCGGAGTTCAGTAGATAAGGATTGGAAACTAGAGCAGGCTGGAGTACCTCTCTCCCACTCTGCGGTTCCCCAGAGACGTGCGCGCCCCGTAAGATGATTAATGACAAATGCCACCTTGGCTTTTTCTGTGGCAAATGTGTGGGGTTGCAGAGCAAACAGAATTGAACAGTTAACCAGAAAGGGATTACAACCACCTGCCTCTCGAGTAACGCGTTCTGGAATCCCGACCGAGGCTCCTGGACCGGAATCGGTTGAACCACCGGGGAAACAGGATCTGAAGGTGGAACGGAGGCCCGACTCTCTGTGGTCTTTGGAATACTCGATAGCTGAGAAGTCAGGAGATGGATCTGATTTGACATGGCCTGGAATGTCCTCCTGTTGAGACACAATCCGCTGGAACCCGGCGGAAATAGTGTTCATTTGGGCTTCATGATTCTGGAGAGTTTCTTCAATGAGGGTAAATCGATTTATTACTTTCTCTGCTTTGGCTGAGTCCATCTTGGCCAGATCGTTCTGTAATGCGGGAAGGAGGACTCAAGTGCGCACAAGACAGTGAAGGTAAGTGATACTTTATTAAAGTACAGATAGTGATAGGAAGCTGGAGAGATGAGCTGAGAGTTGGAGTTGAACCATGAAGCTGAACCGAGACCTGGTGCCGAACCGGTGACTGGAGACCAAGCTGGAGAGCTGGGCTGAGAGTTGGAGTGAGCCGTGGAGCTGCGCCGAAGCCTGGAGCCGAGTCGGTGACTGGGACCAAGCTGGGGAGCTGGGCTGAGAGTTGGAGTGAGCCGTGGAGCTGCACCGAAGCCTGGAGCCGAGTCGGTGACTGGGGCCAAGGCCAAGCTGGGTAGCTGGGCTGAGAGTTGGAGTCCAAACCTGAGACTTGGAGTGAAGGCTGGAGAGAGGACTGAGACAAGAGCTGGAACAAACGCTGGAAACATTCACACAAAGTATGCTGAACGATCTGGCAGGGAAGAGGTGGACAGGAGAGGTTTAAATACCTCACTGATGGTAATAGGTTACAGGTGCTTGGGACAGGTGGCAGTGATGAGATGAAGGAGAGAGAAGGAAAGTGGAGTGGATACCTGAGAGACACGGAGTGGATCTGACACACTGTCTCTCTGGTGCAGGCTTTGGGACACACTGTCCCTCTGGTGCAGGCTAGGGGACACACTGTCTTTCTGGTTCAGGCTAGGGGACACACTGTCTTTCTGGTTCAGGCTAGGGGACACACTGTCTCTCTGGTGCAGGCTAGGGGACACACTGTCTCTCTGGTGCAGGCTAAGGGACACACTGTCTCTCTGGTGCAGGCTAGGGGACGCACTGTCTCTCCGGTGCCGGCTAGGGGACACACTGTCTCTCTGGTTTATACACACTGTTTCTCTGGTGCAGGCTAGGGGACACACTGTTTCTCTTGTGCAGGCTAGGAGACACACTGTCTCTCTGGTGCAGGCTAGGAGACACACTGTCTCTCTGGTGCTGGCTAGGGGACACACTGTCTCTCTGGTGCTGGCTAGGGGACACACTGTCTCTCTGGTGCTGGCTAGGGGACACACTGTCTCTCTGGTGCTGGCTAGGGGACACACTGTCTCTCTGGTGCTGGCTAGGGGACACACTGTCTCTCTGGTGCAGGCTAGGGGACACACTGTCTCTCTGGTGCTGGCTAGGGGACACACTGTCTCTCTGGTGCTGGCTAGGGGACACACTGTCTCTCTGGTGCAGGCTAGGGGACACACTGTCTCTCTGGTGCAGGCTAGGAGACACACTGTCTCTCTGGTGCAGGCTAGGAGACACACTGTCTCTCTGGTGCAGGCTAGGAGACACACTGTCTCTCTGGTGCAGGCTAGGAGACACACTGTATCTCTGGTGCAGGATAGGAGACACACTGTCTCTCTGGTGCAGGCTAGGAGACACACTGTATCTCTGGTGCAGGATAGGAGACACACTGTCTCTCTGGTGCAGGCTAGGGGACACACTGTCTCTCTGGTGCTGGCTAGGGGACACACTGTCTCTCTGGTGCTGGCTAGGGGACACACTGTCTCTCTGGTGCTGGCTAGGGGACACACTGTCTCTCTGGTGCTGGCTAGGGGACCTCCAGATGATTTGCGTTATCAATTTTTAAAACTGCTCCAAATTTGAAGATTTTTTCATAATTTTGAAAAGAATTGCAGATCTACAAGCTCACAAAGCATCTAATGTTTATTACCGTGAGCTTTAAGATCAGCTTGTTATTGATTATTCAAAGTATAAAAATGTGGTTTTGATGCTACAACCTTTTGCTTTAACCTTTTGATGACGTGGATGACTGAGAACCTCCACAGACATACAATCGCTCCTGTAAACCTCCTGACCCCACTCTGAAAACAACTTCATTAGATGTCTGTACAATTTTTTTTATAATTTGCCATCATATTCAATGATTATACTGTACCTTACCACACCTTAGGCACAACCCTGCAAAATAAGTAAAATAATTTTAAAATACTGAGGCAACTTCATAATAAACTAGTTTAAAAAGCCACATACATTTTTTTTATGTATTTAACCTAATTACGCTTTGTTTTTTCAAAGACTATTGTCTTTTAAAACTTCTAAACCTAACCTGATAAAGGCTATGGTAGATTCTTTCCCGCTTCACAAACTAAGCGGGAAAATGTTATGCTAGCCACTAGCCTCCCAGTTATAACTAGACATCTAGTGCAACTAGACCTTTGAATTAGCTTAACTCCTTTCTATAACCTGGAAGACCAATATTGTTTTAACATATAAAAAGAATTCCAGCATACTAACAACGTCCCACTGACTATTAAATAGCAAAGTAATGATTGACTTCTGATCTTACAATCTGATTTTGTGAACATTTTCTTTTATAAAATGAGTCAAGACATCTTAGAAGTGAACAAGTGCCCTTTAATTATTTAACAAATCAGGGCTTTATTGCGCCTGAATGAAAATTTGGGCTATATGGTGTGGCTTTTAATCTGTGTGTTTATTTATGTATACATTTAATATGATCCACACAAAATGAATTTTCCCTTGTGGATCAATAATGTATTATCAATCAATCAATCAATCAATTCGGACTAACCCTTTTACCAGTACCGTCCCGAAAGCCAGTTTCAACAGTCCCTAAGTAAATGTCAAATGTTCCCATATTTATTTATGGTAAATGGTATGCATTTATATAGCACCCAAAGCGCTTTAAATCGTGCTTCCATTCACCCCATTCACACACATTCACACCTGGGGCAGACAGAGAGGGGGGCTGCCCCCCCCTTCACCTCTACAACACTTAGTTTAAGACGGGTCTGACTGTGTTTTGAAATAATAACTTATCGCTCAGAGATGGTTCAGACTCAGGACGACAGCCTCTATTACAGTGACAGAGACTTGTTTCTCTTGTTTGTTCTTCCCAGTTCATACTGTTGTTGTGTCCTTAGGCAAGACCCTCCTTGCGTCCAGTGTCTGTGGCACTGGTGTATGAATGTGTGAGAATGTTTGGTGGTGGTCGGAGAGGTCGTAGGCTCAAAATGGCTGCCACTTCTCCGTCAGTCTACCCCAGGGCAGTTGTGGCTACAGACTTGGTAGCTTACCACCTCCAGTGTGTGACTGTGGAGTGAATGAATAATGGCCTGTTAGCGCTTTGAGTCCCTTGGGAGAAAAGCGCAATATAAATCGAATCCATTATTATTTAGTAAGCTGTATACGGGACAGGAGTTAACTATACATTAGCATTAGCTATAAACTTTATATGCTGCACATACACCAGTTGCAGGTTTTGGATGTTTGACTGCATTGTTCCTAACAAATATTAAGGGGTAAGGGGTTTTCATTGTCTTGCTCTGAAGCTATGTCACTGCATGCACACAAAGGGCAGTTAAATGTTGCCAACTGCCAAGCTTAAAGATTTGTCTAAAGTTTGACTGGCATTTGATACAATCGTGTGGTTATGATGTTTTGAAAACACAGGGGCCATAAAATAACCTGTAGTGATTCAATAATTGAGTCCTTGATAACAACACTTTTCTGAGGAGTTTGCTAGGCATCTGTGGAAAAAAGTGCTGAAGATAGCTTTCTGAGATACTGAATTTGGGATTTTCCTTAGTCAGTTATAATCATCAAAATTAAAAAAAAAAAAAAAAAAACATTTAAAATATATCAGTCTGTGTGTAATGAATAAATATAATTTACAAGTTTCACTTTTTGAAAGGAATTAATGAAACAAATCAACTTTTTTTTAAGGGGTTCCATTCTTGTTGTGAGCGTGCAGCTCTGTGTGCTGTACGTGAGCGCACTTAGTGCCGTTGTCTGTTGTGGAGCGCTGCAGTCACAGACAGGAGGATGTTTTAAGCCGTTTACTCAGTACCAGAAGCCATTAAAAAAAAAACTCATTCCAAAATAATTTTAATGTATAGCGTAACCATTTTAACCAAGGCACCCTTTTTTCTTTTTCAAATTTATTCTGTAATATTTGTGACACTAATAATTTGTGTGGAAAGTTCACAAAACTCCTATAATAGTAAATGTTACATTATGCCAGAAAAAAAAAAAATGTTTACCTCCTTTTTGAAGGATGAACACAGCTGAAATGTAGTCGGGCCATGCAAATAGTTGGGCTTGGGCCGGTCTTTGGAAGGACAAAATTATTGTGTTACCTAGACTCGTTGAGCAGCTCTTATAATCCGCAGTTATTACTTTTATCCAGTCAATTCAATAATCTGTGAAAAACTGAATTTATTGAACAGAAGAGCTTTTATTCAAAAGCAAGAACAAGCAGAGATCCTTTGAGATCCTTGAGTATATTCTACATGTGATCTGTTATTAAACCTGAACTTAAGCTACTGAATCATTTGTCAGGACCAACTGTCAGGAACAGGCAAAAGGACTCACGATGCAGACCCCACAAAAAGCAGATATTTCACAAGGGTTTATTTCCATGGCAAAAGTACAAAATCCCAATCCAAAAGACGAGGTCGAAACAAGTCTAAGGTCAGAACACACTATCAGTCCAATACACTAAACACAAGGAATACACTAGAAGTTCAAAACAAATACACAAGGAACCTGACCCTCAAATTCACAAAAGGGGTGAAGACAACCTGGCCCCCACCAGGGGAAAACACACAGTCTATAAAGGGCTTACAACAAGGCACAGGTGGAGCTCATTAGGGGCGGAGCAGGTAATCAAAGAAATAACAATTAACTCGCACTTTTGACATAAGGTTCAAGGTTTGGTTGAATTTAGGAGGAAATCCCATTGTGTGTGTTCTAGGTTTAACCTGTCTACCCTATCGAATGCTTTCTTGACATCTAGGCTAAAAAGCATAGACGGTTCCTTTGTCTTTTTAGTTGCTGACATTATATTCAACGTTCTCCTAACATTATTTATTCCTAAGCGGCCTGGTATGAAGCCAGTCTGGTCTATTTTAGTTACACTATTTATGCACTTCTTTATTTGTTTGGCCAATATAGATTTAAACATTTTTACATCACAACATAGCAAGCTTATTGGTTTATATGAGGAACAAACCGCAGGGTCTTTACCCTCTTTAAATATCTCAAAGCGGGTAAAGATCCTACGGTTTGTTCCTCATATAGACCAATAAGCTTGGTACTGCCTGCAGGTCACAGGCAATACTTAAAGAGGCAATACCCTCTTTCTGTATTTCCTGTGACATGTGGTGGCTCTTTCTAATAGGGGAGTAGCTTCTTCTTTAAAACACTTCTTCAAAACTCTCCACGGTAACCTCCCACCCCTCCGGTGACTTATTCTTCTTCAAATTTTAAATAGTATCAATTATTTTCTTTTCTTTGCAGCTTTCTATAAGACTGAGAGACTGAGACCTTTCCATTGTCATTGGGCACCAAGAAATTGCTCCACTCTTGTTTAATATACTTTAATATACTACCTTTGGTTCATTTAACAGAGAGACATTTCACCTCTATTGCTTTAATTTACAATCATTATCTAAATTTACTGTTATGGGTTTTATACGAAAATGTATGGCTTTGTGAGCATCCATTTTTGACATGCAAAATGTATCTGTTCTTGAGTACCTGCCATGTACCTTTGAGGATCTTTGGGGTGTTTATGCCACCATATGTCCACCAAACCCACCTCGTCCATCAACATACCTTTCTCCCCTTGCTGTACTGCATTGTCCATGCATCCTGGGCCAGCTCTATCGCCAGTACCTCCCTGTCCTCCAGTGCCACATTCACACACAGTTCTTTCAATATGTGTTGAGTAAAGACGGGAAAACTTTGGTACTTGAGTCCAGATATATCCTCAACTGGGCTGGGTATGGTGACTTTATTTAGCCGGTCTGTTGGAGCTGAGAGTTTATGTGCTGTTTTCGGCCGGCTGCATAGGCGGAAGTCTCGTGTAGTAAATTTCCAACATTAATCGAAAACCTGTTCATTCAATCAATGCCCAAATTATATGTGATATATTGGTTTTAACAAATTTGGTTGCATTATGGCCTTGTTCAACACATGACTCGTTTATAAAATAAATAGCAGTGTGGGGCAAAAAATTCAAGCTGGTGCTGTTCATAATGGCTGGCTGCTTAAATAATTCTTGTCTGGTAACTCTGCATTTATTTTAAACCTATTAATTCACTCATGTTATTAATAATAATAATAAACTTTATTTTATAAAGCGCCTTTAAAGGTAACTTCTCAAAGCGCTGTACAAAAACAAGCAATACAAAGCTCAAACAATAAAAGTAACATCAACTATCAAATGCTAATTTAAAAAAATAAGTCTTAAGTCTACCTTTAAAAATGTCGTAGTCCTGTGCTTCCCTAAGATCAGGAGGCAGAGAATTCCAAAGGACAGGAGCATATGAGGAAAAGGCCCTGTCACCCATAGATCGTAAGCGTGTTTGAGGAACAGCCAACAAGTTGGATTGTGAAGAACGCAGTCTCTGAGTTGGGGTATAGGAAATTAACAACTCAGATAAATAATAAGGGGCCAAGCCATGCAATGCTTTATATGTCAGCATCATAATTTTAAAATCTACTCTGAATCGGACTGGGAGCCAGTGTAAGGACTCCAAAACTGGAGTGATGTGATTGCAAACCCTGGTCCCAGTCAGTATCCTGGCGGCCGAGTTTTGTACATATTGTAGTTTGTTAAGTGTAGATTTAGAGACTCCAGCTAGAAGGGCGTTACAGTAATCTATCCTAAAGATGACAAAGGAATTCATCAGCTTTTGAGCTACTGAGAAATTTAGGTATATTTCTGAGGTGAAAAAAGGATGATTTAACTGCACTCTGGACAAAAGAATCAAATGAAAGCCTGGTATCAAAAATAACTCCAAGATTCCTCACTTTAGCTTGAGTAGCCAAGACAGAGCCATCAATAGTCAAAGATAAGGAACCAGCTTTTGAAATTGGATGATGGGAACCAATAAGCATAAGTTCAGTTTTACCACTATTCAGACACAAAAAATTTGTACTCATCCATTCCTTTATCTCAGAAACACAGCCGGACAGAAAATCAACATCAAGATGTTCACCAGACTTTGAGTGTATATAAATCTGCGTATCATCAGCATAAAAGTGATAATGGAGGCCAAGCGATCGCAACAACTGTCCAAGTGGTGCCAGATAAATGTTAAAAAGCAGAGGGCCCAAGACTGAGCCCTGAGGAACCCCAGTGAAAACAGAGCTAATCTCAGACCTGAAACCACCCATAGAAATGAACTGAGAACGGTCAGAAAAATAGGATTTGAACCACTTCAAAGCTGTCCCCGACACACCAAAATCTTGTTGTTATTAGTCATTCTATAAAGCTCAAAAAGGAAAAGTACAAACTTGTGTAGCTCTTTACTACCCAATTACTGTGTATAGACTCTTACCTGTAGGGTACAACTCCACTGATGCTTTAATTCCCCAAAATTGTGGCCATTCTTAGTTTGTGCCGGGAGAGCTGTGGTGTGCTCGAGCACCCCATCAGTGGCTGCTCTGTCAGGTTGCAATCTTTTTTTCTGCAGCCACTTTAAGGTCGGACCACTTTTTAAAAAACGTCTGGCACGGTCCAGTGAGTACCACTGATGGCACTTGCAGCTTGTGCCACTTGGTCCCTTTCATGGCACTTTTTCTTGTTTGTTATGCCACTACTGTAGCTTCCAAACGATATGTGCATATCAATCTCCTCGATCAGCATTTCCATCTTGTTCTCAGAGAAATTTCTCTTTCTACTCGCCATTTTTGCAATTAAGAGAAATAAAAAGCTGACCGACTCATTGAAAAAAACAATCCACATGCATAAGCCACTTTATTGAGCGAGTCCTGAAGAGCAAAACAGTGACCGGTGTTGGGCTAAAGCTTCGGGCCAAGCCCTTCGAGCTATGGTGAGTGCTGCAGTCTACTTTGAATATAAAAACAGTTTGCCTCGTTATATTCACTTTATGTTAATTTACTGGTCTGTTTATAGTAAAAAAAAAATCACATCCGCTGATCTCTCAGTTGTGATCCAAAGTACAACGTACTGTACAATAGCGCTTAGACTAAATTCAATATATTTTAGGATATGTGGCAAGGAGTACTGCCCAACAACAACGGCACGCACGAGTGGGACCTCTGCAGATGCCAGCATGCTTCTCTGGATGTGGGAAGCTCTGGCAAAGAGGTCATACCATCAGGTTCTGCAGCACGAGGCCCTGTCACAGACTGTTCTCAACAGACGTGTCTGAAGGACAAGTATCTCCTCTTTCTGTGAGAGTATAAAACATTATTTTACTCACTGAGGTATGTTTTGTTCGTATATGCCAGAGTTAAATGTGTAAATATGGAATATTTAATCAACATTACCAACACAATGAAATGACAACATAATCATTTTGTCATTATTACAGCACTACTGTGTCCACATTGTAAAGTGGAGAAGTATTTGCTATTTATCAGCTTTACACCAGAATTTCTTGGTGCACTTAGCTACAATTGTGCTCATAAGTTATACCCTGGCAGAATTTGTGATTTTATATTTTTATTTTATTTTTGCCATTTATCAGAGAATATGCGTGATAAAACAAAACTTTTCTTTCACTCATAGTTAGTGGTTGGATGAAGCCATTTATTGTTAAACAACATTTACTCTTTTTAAATCATGATGACAACGGAAACTACCCAAATGAATCTGATCAAAAGTTTACATTTAGTAGTACAAGAATACAGTTCTTAATATCGTGCATTGTCACCTTTAACATCAATGACAGCTTGAACTCTTTTGTGGTAGTTGTGAATGAGGCTCTTTATTTTTTCCGATGGTAAAGCTGCCCATTCTTCTTGGCAAAAAAACTTCAGTTCCTGTAAATTCTTGGGCTGTCTTTGAGATCTCCCCAGAGTGGCTCAGTGATATTGAGGTCAGGAGACTGAGGCCAGTCTAGAACCTTCACTTTATGTTGCTGTAGCCAACGACAGGTCGACTTGTCCTTGTGCTTTGGATCATTGTCATGTTGGAACGTCCAAGCCCACACATCTTTAAAACATCAGCAATCCACCTCCATGTGTCACGGTGTACCTTTCATCATAGGCCTTGTTAACTCCTCTCCAAATGGTTGTGGCCAAAAAGTTACATTTTGGTCTCATCACTCCAAATGACTTTGTACCAGAAGTTTTGAGGCTTGTCTCTGAGCTTTTTGGTGCATTGTAAGCGGAATGCTTTGTGGCATTTGCGTAGTAATGGCTTTTTCAACCATGCAGCCCATTTTTGTCTTCTTATTGTGCATCTTGAAACAGCCACACCACGTTTATTTCACAAAGTCTTGTGTTTCAGCTGAAGTTATTTGTAGGTTTTCGCTTTGTATTCCGAACAATTCTATTGGCAGTTCTGGCTAAACGTTTTGTTGGTCTACCTGATCTTGGTTTGTTTTCAATGGAATCCCTCATTTTGAACACTGAACAATCTCTTTTTATATCCTTTTTCTGTTCAATTACCTTTTCCCGCAGATTCTTTGACAATTCTTTTGCTTTTTCTATGACTCAGAATACAGAAACATCAGTGCAGCACTGGACGAAAGATGCAAGGGTCTGTCAGGAGCCCAGAAACTCACTGACCTTTTATACAAACACACTGATAACAAGCAATCAGATCACAGTGAGGATGGTTTACCTTTAGTAGCCATTCAAACCTGTTTGTATCAACTTGTGTGCATGTTATCAGGCCAAAATCACCAGGGTATTAAAATTTTTTATCAGGGTCATTTGGGTAGTTTCTGTCGTCATTATGATTTAAAAAGAGTAAACACAATTGTTTGACAATAAATGGCTTCACCCAACCACTAACTATGAGTGAAAGAAAGGTTTTTGTGTTATCATTCATATTCTCTGAAAACTGGCAACACTATCTGTATGTCGGTGTAATACTATATGCCATAGTAAAGTAATGAAATTAATGTTATTATTGTCAAAATGACACCAGTGCCTATTCTTTCTCTTGCTTTCTGTCTCTCTCTCTCTCTCTAGGACATGACCTGGCCACATAAACCAACGGCAGAAACAAAAAGAGACTGTGTCTGTGAAAGTTCTCAGTCATCCAGGACACCTGGAGACTCTTAACCTACATTGCCTCCAGTGGTGTTCCAGCTAATGTTTGTAGAGCACTTTGAGTGTCTACTACAGTAGGTGAAAAAGCACTATATAAAAAAAATAAAAAATAAAAATAAAATAAAAGTTGTTCAGCTGGAACGAGATGCTGCGTAGCGACAGCTGTCTGATTGAGCGCACCTGAACAGAGGGTATAAGAACACACGGCCAACGGGGCGCTACTAGTAAGAGGCGCAATCCATGTTGACGGACCTTCGCCAGGACTCCCGAGAGCAGAGCCACCGAAGGAAATGCATAAAGGCGCAGTCTGGGACATGCATCGCGTCCAGACCCTGTGGAGCTGGAGGAGTCAGAGAGAATTAGAGGGGACATTGTGCTGTCTGCTGTGAAGCAAAGTGGTCCACCTCTGCTTCGTAAAATCTTTCCCAGATTTGGCTCACTACCTCGGGGTGAAGTTTCCACTCCCCATGTGTCACAGCCTGTCTGGACAATAAATCTGCTTCCACATTCGTGTACCCAGGGATATAAATTGCCCTGAGGGACAGGAACTTGTCCTGAGCACAAAGCAGAACCTGCTTGTTCAAGCGGCACGAATCTCGTCCCTGACATTTTATGCAAGAGACCACCACTGTGCTTTCTGCTTGTACTAGGACAGGTAGCCCTTCAACTGCTGGAGGAAGTATTTCAGGGCCAGAAATACAGCCTTCATCTCGAGACAATTGATGTGATTTTTTTTTTGGAACTAGAAAATACCGGCTGTAAAAGATGGATTGTCTGTCTGGTAGGAGAACGCATTCTATGGCCCCTTTGTCCAGCAGAACCTGCAGTTCCTGTGTCAATACATGCGCTCGTCCCGGTTTCACAAAAGTGGAGATCATGTCGTGGAAACGCGGAGGACAATAGGCGCACGGAATTCTGTAGCCATCGCCTTTTTTTTTTTTTTGCCTAGCGCCTTTGGCCCCTGGACCCCCTGGAAGCAAAAACAAAGTAGGGAGGGAGAGAGGACCAAAACATAAAAAATGTAATGTTTTTATGGGGTTTTAAAAAAACAGACGTTTTTCTGAAGTGCATGTACAGTATATAGGATATTAGACATAACCATGTTTATTATGACTATCTGAACAATTATCTGCACAATTAAGGCATAGAATATGTTTCAAACAAACTCTTGCAACAATCCCTGTTACCTGTAATCTGTAATGGGACAGATATGTTATTATTTTGTAATCCTTTATAATCCATGGCTTTGGAAGTCATGGATTATAAAGGATCATGTTAAATGATCTGTTATACTGTAAATGCTATACAGAAACACCTGTTACACCATTCAGAAAAAAACATGTAAAACCAGCTTTAGTTTGAAAATTGTGAGATTGTGTATGTTTTCTAAATCAGTAAAGTCAACTGTAACAGTAGGAGACAGAATTAGCTCCTAAACATTATGTAAAATCTATTCCTCGAAAACAGTAACACCTCTCTTATACAGCTTAAACTGATGCTGTTAACTTACTGTTTACGACGCTGGAGCCAGAAAATCTTTGACTGGAGGCAAAAGTCCACTTGGCAGAAAGCTGGACGCAGTGCAGACAACAAAAACAGCTGAAACCACACAAATCCAGGTTGAACACCATGTTTACCGGGATGACAGAGATGTTAATGCATCTGGCTCTGTTAGACTCTATCTCCCAGAATTAAAGAAAAAAAAAGAAATGAAAGCTAATCTCTCAGAAGTCAGATGTTGGTAAGTCAGCTGGGATGTGCTTCTAGATGCAGGTGGATAATGAACACAAAGTTTATAAATGTAATGGTCTTTGATGGGGCTCTACGTAAAGTAGTGGGTTTGGATACTTCATTATGGTCTGTGCCCTGCCTCTTCAATTTGCCTCTGTTACCCTCAGCCTCTTCCATTTGCCTCTGTTACCCTCAGCCTCTTCAATTTGCCTCTGTTACCCTCAGCCTCTTCAATTTGCCTCTGTTACTCTCAGCCTCTTCCATTTGCCTCTGTTACTCTCAGCCTCTGTTACTCTCAGCCTCTTCAATTTGCCTCTGGTACCCTCAGCCTCTTCCATTTGCCTCTGTTACCCTCAGCCTCTTCAATTTGCCTCTGTTACCCTCAGCCTCTGTTACCCTCAGGCTCTTCCATTTGCCTCTGTTACTCTCAGCCTCTTCCATTTGCCTCTGTTACCCTCAGCCTCTTCCATTTGCCTCTGTTACTCTCAGCCTCTTCCATTTGCCTCTGTTACTCTCAGCCTCTTCCATTTGCCTCTGTTACCCTCAGCCTCTTCCATTTGCCTCTGTTACCCTCAAACTCTTCAATTTGCCTCTGTTACCCTCAGCCTCTTCCATTTGCCTCTGTTACCCTCAGGCTCTTCAATTTGCCTCTGCTACCCTCAGGCTCTTCCATTTGCCTCTGTTACCCTCAGGCTCTTCAATTTGCCTCTGTTACCCTCAGGGTCTTCCATTTGCCTCTGTTACTCTCAGCCTTTTCCATTTGCCTCTATTACCCTCAGCCTCTTCCATTTGCCTCTGTTATCCTCAGCCTCTTCCATTTGCCTCTGTTACCCTCAGCCTCTTCCATTTGCCTCTGTTACTCTCAGCCTCTTCCATTTGCCTCTGTTACTCTCAGCCTCTTCCATTTGCCTCTGTTACCCTCAGCCTCTTCCATTTGCCTCTGTTACCCTCAAACTCTTCAATTTGCCTCTGTTACCCTCAGCCTCTTCCATTTGCCTCTGTTACCCTCAGGCTCTTCAATTTGCCTCTGCTACCCTCAGGCTCTTCCATTTGCCTCTGTTACCCTCAGGCTCTTCAATTTGCCTCTGTTACCCTCAGGGTCTTCCATTTGCCTCTGTTACTCTCAGCCTTTTCCATTTGCCTCTATTACCCTCAGCCTCTTCCATTTGCCTCTGTTATCCTCAGCCTCTTCAATTTGCCTCTGTTACCCTCAGGCTCTTCAATTTGCCTCTGCTACCCTCAGGCTCTTCCATTTGCCTCTGTTACCCTCAGGCTCTTCAATTTGCCTCTGTTACCCTCAGGCTCTTCCATTTGCCTCTGTTACCCTCAGTCTCTTCAATTTGCCTCTGTTACCCTCAGCCTCTTCAATTTGCCTCTGTTACCCTCAGCCTCTGTTACCCTCAGGCTCTTCCATTTGCCTCTGTTTCCCTCAGCCTCTTCAATTTGCCTCTGTTACCCTCAGCCTCTTCAATTTGCCTCTGTTACCCTCAGGCTCTTCCATTTGCCTCTATTACCCTCAGCCTCTTCCATTTGCCTCTGTTACCCTCAGCCTCTTCAATTTGCCTCTGTTACCCTCAGGGTCTTCCATTTGCCTCTGTTACTCTCAGCCTTTTCCATTTGCCTCTATTACCCTCAGCCTCTTCCATTTGCCTCTGTTACCCTCAGGCTCTTCAATTTGCCTCTGCTACCCTCAGGCTCTTCCATTTGCCTCTGTTACCCTCAGCCTCTTCCATTTGCCTCTGTTCCTCTCAGCCTTTTCCATTTGCCTCTATTACCCTCAGCCTCTTCAATTTGCCTCTGTTACCCTCAGCCTCTTCCATTTGCCGCTGTTACCCTCAGCCTCTTCCATTTGCCTCTGTTCCTCTCAGCCTTTTCCATTTGCCTCTATTACCCTCAGCCTCTTCAATTTGCCTCTGTTACCCTCAGCCTCTTCCATTTGCCTCTGTTACCCTCAGGCTCTTCCATTTGCCTCTGTTACCCTCAGCCCTTTCAATTTGCCTCTGTTACCCTCAGCCTCTGTTACCCTCAGCCTCTTCAATTTGCCTCTGTTACCCTCAGCCTCTTCCATTTGCCTCTGTTTCCCTCAGTCTCTTCAATTTGCCTCTGTTACCCTCAGCCTCTTCAATTTGCCTCTGTTACCCTCAGCCTCTTCAATTTGCCTCTATTACCCTCAGCGTCTTCCATTTGCCTCTGTTACCCTCAGCCTCCTCCATTTGCCTCTGTTACTCTCAGCCTTTTCCATTTGCCTCTATTACCCTCAGCCTCTTCCATTTGCCTCTGTTACCCTCAGCCTCTTCAATTTGCCTCTGTTACCCTCAGCCTCTTCCATTTGCCTCTGTTACTCTCAGCCTTTTCCATTTGCCTCTATTACCCTCAGCCTCTTCAATTTGCCTCTGTTACCCTCAGCCTCCTCCATTTGCCGCTGTTACCCTTAGGCTCTTCAATTTGCCTCTGTTACCCTCAGGCTCTTCCATTTGCCTCTGTTACCCTCAGCCTCTGTTACCCTCAGCCCTTTCAATTTGCCTCTGTTACCCTCAGCCTCTTCAATTTGCCTCTGTTACCCTCAGCCTCTGTTACCCTCAGCCTCTTCCATTTGCCTCTGTTACCATCAGCCTCTTCAATTTGCCTCTGTTACCCTCAGCCTCTTCCATTTGCCTCTGTTACCCTCAGCCTCTTCCATTTGCCTCTGTTACCCTCAGCCTATGTTACCCTCAGCCTCTTCCATTTGCCTCTGTTACCCTCAGCCTCTTCCATTTGCCTCTGTTACCCTCAGCCTCTGTTACCCTCAGCCTCTTCCATTTGCCTATGTTACCCTCAGCCTCTTCCATTTGCCTCTGTTACCCTCAGCCTCTTCCATTTGCCTCTGTTACCCTCAGCCTCTTCCATTTGCCTCTGTTACCCTCAGCCTCTTCCATTTGCCTCTGTTACCCTCAGCCTCTTCCATTTGCCTCTGTTACCCTCAGCCTATGTTACCCTCAGCCTCTTCCATTTGCCTCTGTTACCCTCAGCCTCTGTTACCCTCAGCCTCTTCCATTTGCCTCTGTTACCCTCAGCCTCTTCCATTTGCCTCTGTTACCCTCAGGCTCTTCAATTTGCCTCTGTTACCCTCAGCCTCTTCCATTTGCCTCTGTTACCCTCAGCCTCTTCCATTTGCCTCTGTTACCCTCAGGCTCTTCAATTTGCCTCTATTACCCTCAGGGTCTTCCATTTGCCTCTGTTACCCTCAGCCTCTTCCATTTGCCTCTGTTACCCTCAGGCTCTTCAATTTGCCTCTGTTACCCTCAGGCTCTTCCATTTGCCTCTGTTACTCTCAGCCTCTTCCATTTGCTCTGTTACCCTCAGGCTCTTCAATTTGCCTCTGTTACCCTCAGGCTCTTCAATTTGCCTCTGTTACCCTCAGCCTCTTCCATTTGCCTCTGTTACCCTCAGGCTCTTCCATTTGCCTCTGTTACCCTCAGGCTCTTCAATTTGCCTCTGTTACCCTCAGCCTCTTCCATTTGCCTCTGTTACTCTCAGCCTCTTCCATTTGCTCTGTTACCCTCAGGCTCTTCAATTTGCCTCTGTTACCCTCAGGCTTTTCCATTTGCCTCTGTTACCCTCAGGCTCTTCCATTTGCCTCTGTTACCCTCAGGCTCTTCCATTTGCCTCTGTTACCCTCAGCCTCTTCCATTTGCCTCTGTTATCCTCAGCCTCTTCCATTTGCCTCTGTTACCCTCAGCCTCTTCCATTTGCATCTTCCATTTGCCTCTGTTACCCCTCAGCCTCTTCCATTTGCCTCTGTTACCCTCAGCCTATGTTACCCTCAGCATCTTCCATTTGCCTCTGTTACCCTCAGCCTCTTCCATTTGCCCCTGTTACCCTCAGCCTCTGTTACCCTTAGGCTCTGTTACCCTCAGCCTCTGTTACCCTCAGCCTCTTCCATTTGCCTCTGTTACCCTCAGCCTCTTCCATTTGCCCCTGTTACCCTCAGCCTCTGTTACCCTTAGGCTCTGTTACCCTCAGCCTCTGTTACCCTCAGCCTCTTCCATATGCCCCTGTTACCCTCAGCCTCTGTTACCCTCAGCCTCTTCCATTTGCCTCTGTTCCCCTCAGCCTCTGTTACCCTCAGCCTCTTCCATATGCCCCTGTTACCCTCAGCCTCTGTTACCCTCATCACAGCCCAGTCCATCCACAACCTCAGCCTCCTTACAATAAACTATTCAGACAAAACTTCATTTATTTGTGTGCAGTTTGGTTGTTATTGAATCTACTTAAAGCACTATTTTCTCCAGTAATAAAAATTTAATTAAAATTAAAATTTTCATTCATTCATTCATAAAAAATGAATGAATGAATGAAAATTTAAGTTCTTGTTTACATGGTAAAACCTTAATCTATCATCAATCATTTTTCTAACAGTTGTGTTAGTGTCTCAGGTTTTGTTGTGACTCTTCTTAAATCTGAAGAGTCTGTGGCGGCCATTGTCGATGAGGTGGTGGTAGCAATGGTAACAGAACTGAAAGAGACAAAACATTCAAATTAAACACCTGTATCTTTCCAGAAGGGCAATGTTTAAACAGTAAAATCAGAGGAGTGTGCATTTATTTGTAAAGTAATGTTCAATGACAAAAAACAATCTATCAGTCTAAAAATATTCTATATTAACAACAAACACAAACAGAAAGGACTTGGCTACTGATGTTAGCATTTATCAGTTACCTGCTAAGCTATATTTTGCTTAATAAGTCTACAGTTGGTCACCTTATATAGATTTTTGTAAGAGCGTGTACATATGCTTAAGTGGTAACCACAATAAAACTACTTTAATGAGTAAACTTTGGAATAATCAAGAACTGTTTTTTTTTTTTTTTTTTATATAGCGCTTTTCCACCTAGTAGGCACTCAAAGCGCTTTACCAGTGTCACAGTTGACACCACTGGAGGCAAGGTGGGTTAACTGTCTTGCCCAAGGACACAACGACAGTATGTGGGGGAGAGCGGGATGTTATGATGTTTTGGGATATTTCGAGCAGGGATCGAACCACCCACCCGCCGGTCGAAGGATGGCCGATCTACCCACTGAGCTACTGCCGCCCACTGAGCTACTGCTCGTTCTTCTCGTTCACGGTCACGGGGCAGGACTTTCCGGGCCAATGCCTCTGGTGGGTCCCGCCCCCAACCGGCCAAAAGTTTCTCCACGAGCGAGCAGGTCTGTCGTTATGCGAGCAGAATAAGCATGCAAATCTTTCCTCACACAAGCAGAATTTCACATGGAGGGCACAGCTGAGCAGCGAGAGGAGCATATGAGCAAACTCATGAGCGAGCAGAGGTTTCCTGCATGTGATATTTTCTCGTGCGTAGCTTTCAAAGTGAGTTAATATTTACGCCTGTGACTTAAAATAAACTGCTTGTGGTCGTATTTATTGCGCCTCTCGACTTTTGTTATTTCTTTTTATATACACTTTTGCTTAAAAGATGGGGAATAATCTAATATGAACTGCCAGGCAGATTTTACGATTAGTGTTGTTAGTTTGTTTTATTATCTTTGGCATTTATTGAGTACAAAGCATCACATGTCGTGCTGTTCACAGACGCAAACCCTGGCTGTGACAGTGGTTTCCCTGCCTTCTTGTTTCCCATCCCCTGTATGTCTTGTGTGTATGTGTGTGTGTGTGTTGGTCGGAGCTTCTCAAAGACAACTAACTAGACTCACCTGAACTCAATCTACAATCAAGCAGCAGACTACAAAGACACAGTTCACCAGCCACTCTATGCCAGATTGTTCCATCAGTTAGATGGTGAGTTTCGTTTGGCTGTGCTGTATTGAGTGGTGTATCTTTTTGACCCTGTCTAAACTTACCCTCGGTTCTTGTGTTCCCAGCTCCAGCCACTCCCCACTCCAGCTCTCACTTCCGGACCAGCTGCATGCACACGCACGGGCAGCCTGCCACAGAGCAGAGTTTGTTGAAATTATGGTAGAGCGCAATATATAAAGCTGTTTGGTCTATTTCTAAAAGATGTTTAGAAAGTAGCCTGTTGTAGCAGCGTGCTAAAGAAAAGCTAACTTCATGTAGCAACAAAGATTCACAAAATCCTCCCTCTGAGCGTTACAATGGAGACCCAGACAAGCCTTTACTCACCAATAAGATCTATGTTAGGTGAGCTTTAATAATGAGCTGTTGTATTAATAGCATAGAGTTGTATTAAATCTGAGAGAGCGCTGAGAAGGTGTCATCACAAACCATGATATAATTTCAGAATATTAAACTAGCCCTCATCCTTCTGTTGAAATTATAGGTCCTCATTTCCTCTTAATAAGCATGGTACTTTGAAATTTAAAAAAAGAGTGGATTAAAGAATACGAGGTGCTCAGGTATGAACGTAAATGTAAATTTTAAATCCCGGTCCCAGGATGGTCCAGCTTTCCAAGATTAAGAGCAGGAGAGTTCAAGAAAAGATTAAAAAGAGTTTAGTAATAGTTTTGTGAAATAAATGATATTGTGTTTTCCTTCCATTTAGTTTTGTGCTCTTAAATTTTTTATGGGGCTACTAACTTTGAAAAGTTTGGAGCACAACTGATGTAATGTAAAAAGGTCTAGCCCTGTGAGGGCTTTTCCATTTAAAAAAAAATAAAATAAAATAAAAGGCTTCCTTTACTCTTCTCTCAAACCAAACTGACCTCTGTGGCCAGGATTCAAACATTACTGTCCTCAAAGCAATGCCCTTTTTACTTGAGATGAAGCGCAGACTCCACCAGGATTGGTCCTTCCACATGTGGTCTATGCTGTTCAGGATTCACCTCCACCACCTAGTTTCAGATTTAACCCCTCCCTCTGACAGATATAAGTCAGCTCTCTTACCAGTTTAACTCTGAATTTGAAATGTTTCTTTGTTTTAACCTTTTCTTCATGTCCTGGATGACTGAGAACTTCCAAAGACATCATGTCTTTATGTAAACCAATCACATCCCAAACATGTTTTCCTCTCACTGTCACAAAGTCTGTTGTGAAAAGATAAAGTATGCCATTGTAAGTGATTGACTTTGTTTTCAGAGCAGCATTGGGGCATCCTGTCTCTCCTCTGTCTGTAGCGTTCTCTGTCCTGCTGATATCTGACAGGACGTTTCCTCCACGTCATTTGTTGCAGCAGCACACCACATTTTTTGCTGCAGAGGAGAATACTGCAGACTCCAGAGTGCAGCCTCTGAAACAACCCAAAGACATTAGAGTCAACAGATTGTTCTTCAAGATCATCATAAAACAAAACAAAGATAAAAACAATGACAACACATTTAGTCAACAGTAAAGATGTGAGCTATATAAATATATATGTATGTGATAAGATATGGTGCTTGAGATAGTTAAAGTCCTCAAGTGCTTGTGTAAACATATTTCAGAGCTGAACAAGATGGGGCTGAGACAAATGCTTGAATACGATTTACAGTTATGTAAAGTTTGAGGACTGCCCTGCCCTCTCATTTTTAGTCTGTAATGGCTTATGGATTTGAGCCAGTTTGTCCAGAGTGGACTCATTAAACATCAGCATAATCAATCTGCCCACTCTGTACAACTTCAGTCGCCTTAAAGGAGACATTCAATGCCTCTTTTTCAATCAATAACACAGTTCCTTGTGCTCCCAGTGAGGTGTAAGTTACATGTATGTAACAAAATGTGTCACGGTTGAGGTTATTACAGGATCCTGGGAAACCTTCTTTGAAGTGCTTCTCTGAAACGCTCGGTTTTGGGGGCTATCTATGGCGTCAGATAGCCATCTTAATTATGAGAGGGCACACACAAGAGAAGCAAGCACTGGAACAAAAATCGAGAGCATAAAAACTGAACAGGTGAAAAATAATCTTGTGGTGAATAAAGCTTTCATCACGAGCGTAGAAGTTATGATTCAGCACAGGTTTGAAGATGGCAGCGATGTCATCTGCGCTCCCTCGGTTTGAAAATTTTCCTCGCTCTCGATGATTTTTTTCCAACCGAAAACACTCCATGGATTAAGAGTTAATTGCCAGTAACAGAAAGAAGAAGAATTGCAACTCATCTGGGCTCATATATATAAATATATATAATACTAATACACTCACCTAAAGAAACAAATTTTTATTTGTTCCTAATTATCCTTTAGGTTAGTGTATTTCAAATAGCACATGTTGAAGCATACGCGACTGAATAGTGAATGAGTTTTGTATTTTGTGTTTAATTGTAATGGCCAAAGCTGCAATTTAAAAAAACATTTGTCTAAAACTACCGACCAAGGCAAACAGCCAGCAGAGGGAAAACTAGCCAGCGAGTTTATGAACTGAAGCATTTCAATCATTTATTTGGTGTTGTGAAACATACTTTTACAAAAAGTGTACTCTCTAAAACTATACAATTAAAAGCCTGCAGATGGCATGTGTGTTTATGTCTCCTTTACATGTCAATACGTTACTAAAAGATTCCCTACTGAAAAATACAGCTAAGACCAGTATAAACGGGTAGGTGCTTTTAGCTGGTTTAAGGTGTCAGCAGCTGGTTTAAGGTGTCAGCAGCTGGTTTAAGGTGTCAGTAGCTGGTTTAAGCTGGTCCTTCCAGCCTAAAAAAAACTGGTGGGTCTAAAACCAGATTATGCTGTAAGGTACTAATGGAACCTTAAAAAACAAAACCTCTACTGAACTAGCATACTGTGGCTTTAAGATAAAACACCTTTGCAAACATTGGTTAAGTGCAAGTCAGAAAAGATGTTAATATTTATTATTTAAAAAACCTCATTACCGTAATCAACAGCACACTGCAGTCTCCTAGGTTTTTTTATTATTATTTTTTTTTTATTAGTTTATTAACAAGTTAATAACCACAACAACAACAACGATAATAATAATACTAACAACAACAGCTACAATGACAACAACAACAGCAACACCAATACCAACAACAACAATAATAACAAGCACGGGTGACAAAAATAACAAAGATTCAGAAATATCGGTGAATTGATTAAAAAGAAAGAGGAGTCGGAGTTGAGCGGAGAGAAGGGGTTCATAGTTGTAAAAGATCAGAAAGTGTTGGGTGGTAGAGATCGGTTTCCGATTTGTAATTATGGGGGGGAGATGTATATTCCATTGAAATGAAGTCTATCATGAGACTTTTCCAGTAATTAATGTGCATGTTATTACGAGTTTTCCAGTTCATGAAGATATACCGTATATTTCAGACCATAAGACGCACTTTTTCTTCACCAAATAGTGGGAGGAAAAGTGCCTGCTTCTTATGGTCCGAATAGAAGAAGTGCCTGCGTCTTATGGTCCGAGTTGCAGAGCGGCAGCGGGTCCCCCGGCAGAGTATGTGAGCGGAGCTGAGCGGGAAGAATTTGCGCTCCACGCTCAAAGTATTTCATAATTACTCCGCTCAAGCTCTGCTCTGGGTGTACTGTTTTCCGCTCCTCGCTCCCTCCCCCACTCCGTCCTTTTACGTCTCGCTACGTTTTCGCTCCAGGGTATTTATTTTTATTTTTTTATAACACCAGTGTCTGATCAGATTGGAAGATGCATGTAGTGTAAAACGAATACGCAGTACTTTATATAAATGTTTGTGAAAGTACTAATAAAACAATACAAATGCAAACAAATGCAAAATATGATTAGAAACATTTTGAGTCCCCCTCCGTCCCCTGACAGTGGTTTGGACTCCTGGCTCGTGATTGGTAATTGAGCGTAGTGGAGCGTTTCGGAGCGGAAGAAAATCACAACGCTCCAACATTTAAAAAATCCGCTCCTCGCACCTGGCAAAATCACACAACTCCGCTCCTTGCTCCGCTCCCACTCCGCACCGCTCACATACTCTGTCCCCCGGGACCTTCCGTGTCCATGGAAACTGCATCATCCCTCCCCCGCCCCGTGTCCAGGCTTCTCAGTAGTCCACTGAGATACTGGCAGAGTGGCAGTGGGCCCCCCCCCCCGTGTCGCCTTGCCTTACCGTAGTGGCAGAGCGGCAGCGGGTCCTCCCTCACCTTCCTTACGGAAGCCGATGTGTGCAGGAAGGCGCGATGCTGCTGTACTGTGTCACCGCCGTATGCTATTGGAGGATAGCATGTAGTAGGCGGTGTTACAGTACACAGCAGTGCGCATGCCCTTCACTCCAGTCATATAATTCAAATATTATTCTGTTATACTTTATTAAATATTTTATTACAGTATTTGGTTCAGAATATTTTTTTTCCTATTTTTCGTGCTTATGGTGCGAAAAATACGGTATTTCTTGGCGATGGTTAGAGCTATGAGGAGCATTTTAGAGTTTATATTTTTATTAGTAATTATTGTAAGGTCCCCCAGCAAGCAAAGAGAGGGCGATAGCGGGATGTGGCAGCCGACTATAGTGGATAGTGACTGTGTAACCTCTTCCCAAAAGTGTTTGGTTGGAGTGCAGTGCCAGGTTGCATGGATGTATGTATCTATAGAATTGTGATTGCAATGAGTGCAAACTTCTGATGTGAAACCCATTTTAGCTAATCTATTGCCCGTGTAATGTGTTCTATGAAGTGTTTTGTATTGTATTAATTGAAGATTAGCATTTTTGGACATGAGATAAATGTTTTTACAAATTTGGGTCCAGAAGTTAGCATCCGGAGCTATTGAAAGATCGTTTTCCCATTTTATTGTTGGTTAGTATATAATCTGAAATTGATTTGAAATGATTTTGTATATTTTGGAGAGAAGTTTCTTTGGAGAAGAAATGTTAACAAAGTCTGCTATTACTTGTGGAAGTTCTAAATTTATGGCTCTGATGTTTATTTTTGCCAGAACAGAAGATTTAAGTTGTAGGTATTTTAAAAATTCATTGCTCCCGATGCCAAACTCCTGGGCCAGTTTCGGAAATGTAATTAACATGTTGGATTTGAAAATATGGTTAATGTGAGTGATACCCCTTTCAGCCCATGTGTGAAAATTCAATCTCCTAGGTTAACTAGTCTCCAGGTTAACCAGACAAGAGGACAGCACCCACAGCTCTCGCCCCCGATTAACTCCAAAGTCGCAAATCTGATCTCTAGTGGCAGTTCTTAGTAAGGCAGTTCAATCGATCAGTGATCGTCTTGTCAAGCCTTAATCCATGGTGTGTTTTCGATTGGAAAAAAATTATCGAGAGCGAGGAGAATTTTCAAACCGAGGGAGCGCAGATGAAAATGCAAGGGAGCTGCGGATCCGAAAATGAACGATCATACTAGGACATCGCTGCCATCTTCAAACCTGTGCTGAATCATAACTTCTACGTTCGTGATGACAGCTTATTTTTCACCTGTTCAGTTTCTGTTTTTACGCATTCGATTTTTGTTCCTGTGCTTGCTTCTCTTGTGTGTGCCCTCTCATAATTGACGACTCTCTATTTAACTGAACAGAGCACTTCATGTTCCGCTCCCATTTCTGCTCTTGGTCGTAACTTGGGTGTAGTCTTTACAGGGCTGCGCCTGTATAAAACTCTCCCTGGGTGTGTCTGTGCAGTGAACAGCCAATTTAATTCAACCTGAAAGGGAAAAGGGGGTGTGGCTATTTATGGGAAACAGTAAGCATCATGGCCTCAACATATTTTATGATGTTTAACACCAAATGTAAATTGTTTTGACATTAAAACATGTAAAAACTTAGAAAAATGTACTCAAAAATATGAAAATGATTTTTTTTGTAATAAAACTTGTGGGGCGGCAGTAGCTCAGTGGTAGAGCGGCCGTCCTTGGACCTGCGGGTGGGCGCTTTGATCCCCGCTCGAAACATCCCAAAAACATCATAACATCCTGCTTCCCCCCCCATCTTTCATTTTTCCATTTGAGTTTATTCACTGATATTTAATTCATGTTTTGTGAAACACACTGTTTTGTATTACCACAGTAAGATATGGACAAAGTAAGCTTGTCTAAATGTCAGTTTATAACCTCATACTATATAAGCGCAATTACTGGTTCTGTCTACATACAGCCTAACCAATAGTAGCATGTCTTTTATGTTGAAAAAAGCAATAAACTGACATGATCGCGAGCTAACGCTGCAACGCTGTAGAGAAGAAAACAATATGGCGGACATGAGTGACATGAAGAGAGAGCCACCTTGGATTATTTCGTCCCTGTCAAGGTTTTTGAGAAACAAGGCGCTGTTAACTAAGGGGAGAGACTCTGGCCAATAACAGAGAGATCATGCATTTGCTTTGTTTCACACTTTGTGAGTTAGTAAAGACCCCAAACACACAGTTATAAGTGCTGAAAGGATGTGAAAGTGATTTTAAATTGAATTCCCCCATGCACTCGCAGATATTTATATGTCAGACACTTGTCTGATTACTTGGCTCTTAATAATGAATGAAAAAGGTTTTCTTACCTGCCCTGCAACAATGACTATTTCTTGTTTAAATCCTTGCAATATAAGGGTGCATGTGGCAGAGTGGTTAGCACTCCTGCCTCACAGCAAGAAGGTCGTGAGTTCAAAACCCGGCTGGCTCAAACATTCTCGGCTGACTCCGGTCTTTCTGTGAGGAGTCTGCATGTCCTCCACGTGTTCCCGTGGGTTCTCTCCGGGTACTCCGGCTTCCTCCCATTGTCCAAAGACATGCATGTTTAGGTTAATTGGCAACTCTAAAGTGTCCCTAGTGAATGAATGCTTGTCTGTCACTAAATGTCAGCCCTGCGACTAACTGGCCACTGTCCAGGGTGTACCCCGCCTCAGGCCCAAAGCTGCTGGGATAGGCTCCAGTAACCCGTGACCCCTAATGGGACCAAGCGGTAGAAAATGATTGAATGAATCCTTGCAATATAACAAATATTATAGTACAAATACATTATTCTACTCATATGGGTATAAAATAATTGCACACTTGTATAATAAAAAATAAGTGTTGTCTAAATCAAACAAAAACAACAGATGAAATGTGAAGACTGTCTTCTTTCCATAAGAACTATTTCCAAAAGGGGAAAGAATGGAACAACTTGAGTTACTCTCTATATACTGAGACTGAAGAAGAGAATGTATGTATGTATTTCACACCATGTAAGAACAGACACTCAATAAATTTACCCATTTTATGTAATTGTACATTATCACATTATTATTATTAAATTGTGTTCCAGAGACTTCCTGAACCCAGTCATACTCATGCACAGCATGCTTGGGGTTTGGCTCAACACAAAAAAGGTAGGTCCAGGCACAGCACAAGTACAAGCACTTGTGTTTGGTATTCACACACACATATACAGTATATATAAGCTAACAGCTAGTTTGTCTTGGCTTGTTTTTTCAACACAAACAGCAGTTGTTAGTTTGTATATTTAAACAAGCATAGACAGCAGAGAATTGTTCGGCTATATTCTTTACAGATACAAACCATGCTAATAATAAATAAAAGAGCATTTTACTCTGGCCCGAGGCGGTTTTTAGCAATGTGAGTGCGAGCCAACACAGATCAACTGTCCTATTGAGTGGTCTTCCATTTTGAGAAGGGCTTGTAGGATTACTATGCTAATACTGCTGAAAAACACCGACTTGTTTTGACTTTTTAATAGGCGACAAACTTGTATTTTTCAAACCTGTCAGCTTTGGGTCAGTGGTCACAAAGGAACAGGTCGGTCATGCTTCACCTTGTGCGCGCATCTGGACATTTTCTCTAATGGCAGGCAGTGGTGCAGCTTGTTCCAGCTGCACAGGAAACGGCCGTGGCACCTCACAACAACAAAGGCCTCATGCCGCTACATCATTTCATTTCATTTCAATGTCATTTCTGGAACATTCACAAAGCTATGGAATATACAGTATTTAATTCTTTCAAAGGTCTACTGCTGTGGTCTAATGTGTGTGTTTCCTGTTTCTTTTCCCCTGAATAGATACATTTCTTTGACTCTGTATTGAAGTCTGTGTCCATACACTGAATAGAATTGGGATAATTACTCTCAGACTAGACCAGTTTATTCATAGCCTTTGAATCACAGTCAGACCCAGACTTGTTGAAAAGAGGCAGAGGAGTGGACAGATGTGAGAGAAGATAGTACAGCAGGTTGTTTTGCCTCCATTTACTGCGTCTCATTTGTGAGAACATTATGCTGACAGCTTGAGCCTGTTGGGGGAAATGGTGTTCCGTTATGTATCCTGACTGTTTTATTTTTGTCTACCTACTGCTGAGTGTAACACATTGTTTTGTCCTTATGCTTTACCACTGCAGATATACAAACTAACAGTGGGAGAATATCTGAAAGTCTGCAATGTTCAGTGGAGGAAAATACTTTTCAACAGCAACTGAGCATAAAAACATCCACTTACAGGGATCACTCTGCTCTGTCTGAAGTGACACAAAGTAGGCAACACAAGGTTTATTTAATCTTTGCTTTACACATAATTTAAAATTTGACACTCAATGAGCAAAAGGTAATCTCAGAGGCACAATTACACACATTGTCAGTGTAGCAACCTCCAAACAAACACTGACCTCAAATTGATGAGAGGTTGAGAATGGGCCCTTTGTAGATTGACCCACGCCCTACTTTGGTGATGCAAACAAAAAGAAATAAACGTTGTATACACCTAGGCCTGTCTCCTGCACACCAGCCCCTAATTATTAGGTTAACACAATATAACAACAATAATAATTACTCACATTGGAAATGTAAGGAGACCATATCAACCATATCAAATTCAGTAAAAATATGAATGACCATGAATAAATCTACACAAAAATCTTCACTGTCCAGCTAGTCAGAGTCACAATCGAACTGTTCAACTGTCAAAAAAATCCAGTCAGAAAAAAACAAAAACAATAGTCAATATAGAAGTGTCCTCATGCAGCTTCTTCAACAGACAGACCTTGAAAATAGGTCTGTCCAGGCAGCTGGTCCTTGTTTTAAATCCAAACATAACGAACAAATCCTCTTCGTTCCAGAACGGTTTGTAGCACTCGTCAAATAACCCATGAGTTCCGTGGGGCAGTGCTATTCATGATGAGAACAATGTCACCTGGAATGAGGTTCCTCCTTACACCTGTCTATTGCTGACCATCGCGGTCCATCGTTCCTGTATTTGAGGTGAGTATTCTTTGGTCCATCGTTTTGAAAATATATCTGACATGTATTGAACTTGTTTCCAACTTCTTTGTGCATACAAATCTGCAGCTTGGAAATTCCCTGGTGGTAAGAATGGTAGAGTTTTCAACAGTAACAGGTGGTTTGGTGTTTAGGCTTCCAAGACATTGTGGCCTGTAGATGCCTTAGTTATGGGTCGGCTGTTGATGATGGCTTTGACCTTGCAAAACACTGTGTGAACCCCTTTTTGCACCTTTGGGGTTGAATTAAGAACTTTCCCCACTGATCTTATCCAGCCGTTCTCACTAACCTCCATGATGTAAGCCAGCAGATGGGTTAAAGGACCATTTAAAGCCCTCTGCAGCAGAACAACAATCTGTACCGGGTTCCATTGTTCAATAGCTGTCCTCAACTTGTGCTCTACTCCCACAAAGTTTGTACCATTGTCAGAGTGTATCTCAAGCTTGCATTTATGAATGAGGTAGGGATCTGGTGCGCAGTGGCTCATTGTTAGAGTGGTCGTCCTATGACCGGAAGATTGGCGGTTTGATTCCCGCTCTCCCCTCAGTTCATACTGTTGTTGTGTCCTTGGGCGAGACGCTTAACCCACCGTGCCTCCAGTGACACAGCTCTGGTGTATGAATGTGTGTGACTGTAGAGGTGAGTTTTGTGGTGGTCAGAGAAGGCTGTGAGCGCTGTGTGTATGGCAGCTCCCCTCTCTGTCTGCCCCATGTGTGAATAGGGTGAATGGAAGCATAAATCAATCAATCAATCAATCAATAATTTATTTATATAGCACCTTACAACAACCAAAGATTGACCAAGGTGCTGTTCAACATTAAAAATAGATTTACATTGAGAATAGACATAATTACAAATACTTTAGATTAAAAAAAAAAAAAAAAAACATTACTACAATAAAAAGAGATCAGTGTCACAGAGCCACGAAGTGCCAAAAGCCATTCTAAATAAGTGGGTCTTAAGTTTGGCTTCAAACAGAGGCTGGTCAGTGAAGGAACGCAACTCAATGGGCAAAGAGTTCCAGAGTTTAGAACCGACCACTGCAGAAGAACAATCGCCCACTGTTTTTTCCCGGGACCAGGGGACCTTCAGCAGATGTTGCCCAGTGGAACGTAAAGCTCTGCTGGGTTGGTGAGGGGTTAAAATCTCACACAAATAAGAAGGTGCAAGGCTACTGTTTGCATTAAATACAAAGATTTTAAAATAAGGCAGCTGTTTATGAATGAGAGGAGGCATGGGCCCACTATGTTAAAAACCTGTTTAAGCACTTTAGATGTGATAATGTCCAGGGGACAGTTGGTCGGTCTCAGCCCCTGGACCACATCAGAGAGGAGAGATAGTGACACTGGCTCAAACACATTAAACACAGAGAGGACAGGAGAAGAGCACAAGTCAAAAGTGTTAGACATGTTCTTAATGCTCTGTCTAACAGAGGCTACTTTATCAACAAAATAATGGAGGAAATTAATACAGGTTGACATTGACCATGTAGAGCATTACTAGATGGATTTATAACAGACTGAATTGTATTGAATAGCGCTCTAGGACGATTAGAGCTGGTGGAAATGACATTAGACAGATACTGACATTTAGCTGCTTTGACTGCATTTTGATATTCAGTAAGACTGTCTCTCAATATACCCAGTGAAACATGTAGCTTATCCTTTTTCCACTTGCGCTCGGCCTGCCTGCACCTCCGTCTAAGAGCACGGGTGGTGTCATTAAGCCAAGGATCTAGTTTAGTCCTGACAGATCTGCATCTGAATGGAGAAATGATGTTAAAAATCTCTGAGCAAATGAAATTAAAGGAGGAGATGGAGACCTCTGAGCACAGCGGAGAGGTCACCTCATCCTGACAGTAAAGAGCGGTGTTCATAAAGGCAGCAGCAAATTCTCCAGCTGTGGTGGAAGTAATAATGCGGTGGCGACCGGCTGGGGTAAAGGATTTGCCTGCAGAGACAGGGCCTTTGAATTAAAACATAACAGGAAAATGGTCTGAAATGTAAATGTCACTTATGTCTGAGATGAATACAGTAAGTTCATGAGAAATTATCAGGTCCAATGTGTGACTGTGCTGCTGTTTGGGAGCATTCACTGATTGTGTCAAATCCAAAGAGATCATTAGACTCTAAAAGTCATTGGCCAGCTGACTTGAAGGGCAGCAAACGTGAATATTAAAATCACCACAAATTACTAAACTGTCATATTGTGTAATTCCACAAGTAACTCAGAGAACTTCGAAATAAAATCCTTATTATATTTTGGAGGGCAATAGACGACAGCACACAGTAGAGGACATGCAAATGGAGCAAAAGCTACTGTAGTTTTTAGATGGAAGCAGACAACACTTCAAGTGTTGTTTGAAAACAGAAGCCAGACCACCACCACGACTGGACACTCGCGGCGTACTCAGGAAAGAATAGCCGGGAGGGAGCAGCTCTGAGAAAACGCTGTTATTACTGGTTTTAGTCAGGTCTCCGTGAGCATGATAAAATCTAGTTTGTGAGTGGAAATCAAGCATTATGTAAAAGCACTTTGGATGCCTGAAAAGGGTACAGAAAAGCACTACATAAATACACACAATTTACCTTGATGTGTATGGCTCTTAAGGCAAGACAGGTAAATATAACACCTTTTCACAACACTCCTCCTGCTCTTCACTCTTTCACAAATGGGCAGAAGTAATCCACTCCAACTCGAGTGAATGGTGGTTCATCTGGCACAATTGTTTCTATTGGCAAGTCTGCCATCTGCTGGCATACTGGGGTAGCATTCAGTCTTCTGCAGATGGTGCATTTAGATAAGACTCTCCCTATAGCAGTGCTCACACCATTAATCCAATATTTCTCCATTATCTTGGACAACATGTGGTTGTGGCATCTATGTCCTACTCTCTGATGTATATGTCTGAGTAGCTTGGATGTTTAGACTCCACAGTCATAGATGACCTACTGAGTCACAGGACGCCATCTTCTAGTTTTGGACAAAGCTTGTAAAGGGAACTTGTTTTCTTCACACTCAGGCCTTTTCCAAACTAGAGAGCTCCTCTTCAGACCTTTTCTTTTGGCAGAACCTTACAATTGCCAACTCAGCCTTTTCAATGACTACTACTGAAGGTCTTCTTATTTCCTCCTTACCAAAATGGCTTGGTTGTGCCATGTCAGAATTAGATCGTGCGCAGTTGGCCATCGGTTGTTTTCTTTTTCGCCAACAAGACAAACGCCACCTCTTAAACTTTAGGCGGATCCAAGATGAAAAATAATGGATCAGGCATGTTATAACCTCCTCACCAATCAGCACAGCACTGCTTATAATGGTATTACTTCCTGGTTGTCTGGTGAAAGATGGTTCACTTCATCAGGGTTTACAGGCCAAGCACTCTCAGGTTGAAAAAGAAAGTGAGGTCCTTTCACCCATGCTCTGTCCTTGATCAATGTTTGCACCTATGCTACATCAGCTGGGTTAGCTGGATGTTTTTAAGATCTCCAAAACTTTGGATGTTTTGTTCCTAATATATTTCAGCTCAGACACACAATTTGTCCAGAACACAGAATCCTGCAGATTCATGTGCAGCTCTGTCCTCTACAGAACATCAAGGTGACTGGCCATCGTTGCTGTAACAAGCTTCATTCTAGGGATGGTCACTGTCTTTAGTGTGGCCACACAAGCCTTTCCCATAATGAAAGCGTGGTGTATTTTAGAGTGCTCATTTTGAGTCAGCAGGTAAGTGACTGTGCCATCGCCATCCTCACTGCCATCGCAGAAGTAACCTAACATCTCCAAAGTCTTTACCTTAAATTGTAACAAGCTGTGTCTAACACATATGGAGGATGTGTATATTTTATTCACAGCTCTTTGTCAGAAGTCCATATTCAAATCTTCTTCTTACTGTCTCTTTAATGGCAGGAAAGAAGGGCAATTTAAATCCCAAATAACAGTGTACAGCTGGGACCAGTGTTCACCTGATAGGTGAGGCTTGATTGTCAAGCAAACATCGGGAGGACAAGCATCTGGCTTGGAGGGTATGACGGAAACTGAGCGCAAACAAACACAGACTTGAAGATATCTAAAAGTGTGATTTTGGTAGGTAAAATATTTGGTAGGGCCAGTCCTTCATTCTCCTTGTGTCTCTGAAGGACTGCCCTCCGAGGAACAGTTTTATTCCAGATAAATGTGCGGATATGATTATCCAATTATAAAAAAAATTAAAAACTTGGGGATAAAAAATGATACAGTTTGAAATAAGTAGGGATGCAACGATTCGCTCAACTAGATTCGATTCGATTCACGATTGTGATCTCACAGTAACATTTTGTCACAAATTTCTTTTATGAAATGAGTTAAGACAAATTAGAAGTGAAAAAGTGCCCTTTTATCATTTCACAAATCAGGGCTCCAGACTAACTTTTTTCATTTCCAGCCCAGTACCGTCCCGAAAGCCAGTTCCAACAGTCCCTAAGTAAATGTCAAATGATCACTTATTTATTTATAATACAGGGTAATGTTTGTCCATTTGTAAGTTTATAAATAAATATAAACACAATCAAATCTGTTACAATACAATTTAATTTGCTTATAAGGCCGGGTACTTTAACTAAGTGGACATTAACAAAGTTAATAAGTTAATAATAATCTAAAATCTAAAAAAAAATCTAAATAAGTGAATATTAACAAATTAACTCTTATTAACTTAAGCTGAGACCTAAAACCTCTTTAGATCAAACACAATAATAAACACTGGTCTAATATGTTTCCATAAAACAGAAACAACTCTCATTTGTTTAACTTTTACCTTTTTTAAGCATTTTCACCTGTTTTTTATTAACAATAGCAAGAATGCATTAACATTAATAATTAATGGGAGGACCAGAAGTACTTCACAAAAGGACTGGATTTGGTCCGCGGTCCTTAAGTTGGAGACCTCTGGTCTTTACTCTCAGTGTCTGCAGCAGAGACTCAGAAGGCAGCACATTTGCCACCAGAACATTATTACATCTCTTTGACAAGGGCCTCAAACAGATGAACACTTAGTTTAAGACGGATCTGACTGTTTATGAAATAATAACTTATGGCTCAGAGATGGTCCAGACTCAGGACAGCAGCCTCTGTTTTACAGTTGAGCCTCTTTGCGAACACAGATTACTGCTCACATTCTTTCTGTTCTCCACCGGTGACGGGACATTTACGTGACTTTTTGTCTGTTTTGGACAGAGTAAAGCTCAGACACAGACACAGACTTGTTTTCATTGCGCGCTTGTTAAGCTTTGAGTGAATTATATTAAAGGTTATGGAATGACTGCCTGACATTTATGAAGCCTGTCTGAGAGAACCTTTGGTAGTATTTTATAATTACATGTTAGTAAACTTTTTGGGCAATATGACTCCATTTTCTAGGGTCTTTGGCCTTTTTATGAAGAACGGAAACAGTAGCTTGAGTCATAGACATAGGAAGTTTTTCTGTTTGAGGGACTCACAGCGGACAATAGAGGCACCGACTTGGTAGCAAAAACTTTATAAAACTCAATCAGATACTCGCCTAGGCCTGGCACTTTTCTGTTTTTTATTGTCTTAATTGCACGTCCAATCTCGGCTTCAGATATTGATTGCTCAAGGGCAATCTTGTCCTCCTCAATTAAAGTGGGCAAGATGGTATTTTTGAGAAAATGTTTAGCATGACAGCTAACAGAAGAGTATAATGATAAATAAAACAATTTGAATTAGTCATTATGTCTTTGGGATCAGACTTTACTTCCCCATCTGCAGATTCTAGTTCTGTAATAAAATTTTCCGCTGAATATTGGAAAAGCTGCTGAGACAGCAACCTGTTCATAGCTATTCTTTCAGTCTAGATTTAAAAGTTCTTAGTGGGAAGAAGATCAAACTCAGTTTGCAGCGCTATTCTTTGTTTCCGGAACTTAGCTGTCGTTGGTCAACATCATGAATCAAACTAATTAGTTCCCTAAAGCACTTGGATCTGTTCCTGTTATGACGAGCTGTAAACTCTATTATTTAACCCCTGATATAAACCTTCAGGGTTTCCCACAGTGTCACAGTATTAGTGTCTGGTAACTGGTTGGTCAGTCTGTGTGGAAATGAATTTGACAAAAGTTTATGGATTTTTTATTGGACACAATGTGGCCAGTTACACTGTGTCGTCCTGTTCTGGAGCTCTATAGTGACAGGAGAGTGATCTGAAATTATTATACTTTCGTAGGAAGCAATCACTGATCTAACAAAAAAAAAAATCAATCCTTGAGTTTGTTTGGTGTCCCAGTTGTGAGTATTCACACTAAGACCACTGGCACATTGTAGAGCTTACCTTGGACAACAACAGCATCTGTTTTTATCACTTGGTTTGAACCAAGCCTCTCTCATGGAACCTCTTAAACGGTCCTCGTGTAAGAGCGCTGCCATACGGCGATTTTACAGCGATATACAGCAATATACCGCTGTCCACCAGAGGGCAGGCTCCAAAAGCGGAAATATATATATATATATATATATATATATTTCCGCTTTTTCCGCTGTAATAATAATAATGTAGTTAATATGAAGACTCTTGATGGAGTTGTCTGATTCCTCCAACCATCTCATACGTCGATTGTGATTAAATGATCACTGTATTAAAATGTAAAACTTTTTTACCCATTAAGATTTAAATAAAACGTATGCCAACAAATAAGACTGCACTTCTAATATGAATCTAGAAATATGCCTTAAAATCCAAAATATATACTTTTCTGTCACTGGTTTTAAACTGTAATAGCCTTAGGTAAAAGCCTTAAGATCCGTTAGCATAGCTCTTCAGATACGCTGTTAATAAAGCAAAAAAATACAGTTTGAATTTTACTCACCAAAAAGAGTAGAGCCATGCTTCTTGGACGGTCTGTTAATGAAGGGTCCGTAATACTACAGCAAAATATCCCAGTGGATTTTGTGCAAAACTTCTCTGAGCAGCAAAGAAAAGACACATGCCAATCAAAGTTGCCCCTCCCTTAATTATGCATAATTCTAAAGTCAAGCTAAGGGCAAACCAAATCAATTTTAAAACATGCACTCCCCCCAGAGTTGTCACGTAACAATAACTTAGCTCTAGAGACCAGAACCGTCTTTTGTACCAGGCCGTGAAAAGGTTTTTTACACTTGGATTTCTTTTTATATTTCTGCTTTTGGAGCCTGCCCTCTGGTGGACAGAGGTATTGCTGTGTGGTGGCACTCTTACTCGAAGCCCTTTTAAGGGGTTCCATGAGAAAGGCTTGCAGAGAACGCAAAGCAGTCCCACAGCAGGCAGCAGCTGCACAAAGCTATCTTCGGCCCAAGCAGGATTGTTTCACTTCAAAACATATTATCAATGTCTGTTCACAAACTCATGCTAAACTTGTGTAAATGCATATTAGGCATTTTGCAGATCTGCCTTAAGTGGACGATGAAATGTTAAACCTGTAAAATGTTTGGTTTGGTAAATCGTTGTGTTTCGCTGTAAAATCACCGTATAGCGGTGCCCTTACACGACGACCATTTTAGAGGTTCCATGGGAGAGGCTTGGTTAAAGCTGAACCAAATGTTGCTTCAATGGTTCAATCCACGTTAAGCATATCTCTTCGATAGTAGTAGTGGCACTATTGGATCCCGGAAGAAAATAGAAAGCCCACCAACCAAAGCCTAAATGTTTTTTGAAACACTTGATATTGCTAATGACGACAGTTTAGTTTGATTAGTTTGATCTGATAACTTAAGATCCAAAAAGCAACATGCTCAGATCAAAGAAAACCATTTATTGTGACTGTTTTTTTCTTTTCTTTTTTCTTATGACGTTTGCTGCTGCTCTGTGTAATTTTAGTTGAAAATTACTTTGAAAACTTTTATAACAAGGGGGAATTTGTTGCTGTATATTTCTCAGTGAGCCTGAGTAGTTCCATGTTTTCTTCCGGGTATCAATTGTGCCACTAAAGGCTACATAGAACCAAGTGGGAGAAACCTTTACCTTCTGTTCCTACAGCTGCAGAGGAGAAGCACACTGATGTTTAACACAGATTTTTGTTTGAAGGGTGAGGAGGACATATGCATGCACCCTGCAGTTCAGTCCACTTTGTGAATCCATTGCTAATATTTATGTGCATTTCATTTATTGACCCATTTTTTGCTTTGGCTTCTCTTCTCCCTTAATTTTCTTTGTGTATTTTTGTGTCGTTTCTCTGTCAGAAAACATAGCCACTTTCCCAGTAGGATTTTCCTTGACCATTGATTCAATGCCCCTTATTTGAATGGGCACATTCACCCTTGAAATAAAATGCACACTGCAGGTTTTGAGTGATCTCATCATCTGACCTATTTCTACACAAGGTTTGTTAATGCACAGCCGACTGTCCCTGGTGAGTGTCTGTAGGTGCTCACTTTCTGAAAGTTATCTGTGGAACCTCAGTCTGGAAGGCCATTACCAAGCTGATGCCAAAGGGAAACACACTACACCTTTAATGTCCTACCTGCTACAAAGGTTAAATAAGTTGACTTGACTGTAGTTTAATCAGAACACACTTGGTCACACTTGGTTTTCACTGATCTTGCCATCTGACTGAGGACTGACACTCCCTTAAAGATAAATCTGTCTCATTTTGTAAGCCGTAATGATTACAGTTTACAAAATGAGACAGATAGTTAAAAATTTTCAGTTATAGAAACTTGTTCTTGATATCCACTTCCAATTATTGGGAAGATGAAGTGTTAGTGTTTTATAATAAGAAGCACTCTTGTAACTTTTCTATGTGTTATTTGCACACTTTGCATGCTACACTGCACCCTAGATTAGGACACTAAATACCTCATCTGTTGAAACCAGTTAGAACCAGTTGGCCACCCCTGGCTGGACACATAGTGGGAAAGGTACTGATACTGTGGCAGCGAGGGCCCCTCCTGCGTGAGGTGTGGTCAAAGGTTATGACTTTTAGGGTGTCGAGTTGACCAGACGCACAACACGTGGGCTGACCTTATGTTAACCTTGTTAACTTCATGTAACAGCGCTGTACTTTTACCTTCTTCTGAGTGGAATTAAACAAACTTTACATTGGTTCTATAGTTTTTATTCTCGTAGTCATAGTTCCAACACTCGTACCAAAAGAGCCGGGAGAACGTGTTTTCAGAGTAACAGAAGCTTCTAAATTAGACGTTTGTGATGCTGTGATGAAGTGTAAAGACTGAAATTTCTAATTCCCCATTTCCACTAGAATTACACGTTGATTGGGCCCATGTCAAGTTGTTGACATTTGAAAAAATGCCACAACATTTGTGCCAAACGTCTGTCAGTGAAGTCCAAATCCTGGCACCAAAACAAACCCTATGTGATTTAAATAGCCAGTTCTCACTCTAGCTGTATATATTTGTTTTTATTAGTAAACCTTGTGACTAATTTGGCATTGTCCAGGGTTTGTTCCACCTCAGGCCCAAAGCTGCTGGAATAGGCACATTGACAGGAATAAGGAGAAGAAAAATGATTTTGCTGCATAATTGTGAAGCGTAGCTCCTACATTCTGTCAGACAGTAGTTTTCTATCTGTACAAGCCCATTTTAAACAACATGCTTCTCCCGAAGCAGATCACAGCACTTTCACTGCTGACTTTATGCAAAATTCCCTCAAAAGTGACTTTGCTCAGTGTGCAGTTCTGCGAAGGTGCTGAGACGAGGTTTTACTGCTGTTGGAAGATTCTCAAATAAAAATGTCTTGACATTAATCATTAAAAAGATCAGTCAAAGACCAATTTCCTGCATCTGCTTAAGTTTATTTTCAACCGAACTGGCTTCATAAATAACATTAACACATTATTGGGCACAGTGGCTCAGTGGTAGAGCGGCCATCCTGAGACCGTAAGGTTGGCAGCTTGAATTAAGTGCCAACCTTAACCCTCCTTGCCTCCAGTGCCAATGTACTGGTGTATGAGTGTGTGAGAATGTTTGGTGGTGATTGGAGATGCTGAAGGTGCAAAATGGCTGCCAAGTCAGCCCCAGGGCAGCTGTGGCTACAGACGTAGCTTACCACCACCAGTGTGTGACTGTGGAGTAAATGGAAAATGGCCTGTAAAAGCTTTGAGGAAGCTTGGGAGAAAAGTGCAATATAAATCTAATCCATTGCTATACACTCATATACACAGTCGGTAATGTGTTGTTTTAATAACACAAGGCAAGTCTGATAAAGCATAAATAAAGCGTTATGCAGGCTTATTCAGAGCTGTGTCTGAAGCAGTGTGTCCCTGGTGGTAGTGGGCTGTGGAGCCTCTCAGTGAGCTGTGACCCAGGGCTCGACCTCTCAGGCTCTGGGAGGTGGCCGACAGGATCTGTAACACAGAAAACATTCAAAGAAGAGTCAATAAAGACGATGCTTTCTTGATTTTCTTCCTGTGTTGCATATGTTGAACACATTTATAATTGTGGGCCTTTAGCTGCTAAAACCGGCTTAGGCATCGAGCCCATAACAGTTCTAGACATCTTTTATTAGACATTATACATAACTGTCAGACATTTCATTTCATTTCATTATCTTCTTCTACTTCATCATCTAATTTTTTCCCCAAATTAAAGCAGTAAAGACTCAAATGTTTATTCTTTACACCTCTTGTAAACCACTTGTGAATTTTACCAATACCAATAACCAGGTTGGACTATACTTGCCGATAACCGATTAACTAACCGTTAGATTTAAAAATGGATACTCGATACAAAACCAACATAACACTCTGAGTAAAATTGTGCTGAACTTTATTACAAAATAATTACAAAAGAAAAAAAAAGAAAAAAAGTACTGAACCATGTGCTAAATGAAATACATATATAAAACTTTAACACTTCTGTTTGCTGCAGTGTTTCCAGTGGGCCAAGTGACTTGGCGTGATGGTCAAAGGTCACATGACCCAATATTCAATATTTAAATCATTAGATTAGATTAGATTCAACTTTATTGTCATTACACAAGTACAGGTACAAGGCAACGAAATGCAGTTTAGGTCTAACCAGAAGTGCAATAGCAGTAAAGTGCAGGATATATACAATGGTTTGCGTGCAGGATATGGAGATGTACAGGATTTACAGGTAATATGTACAATGAATATAAATATACAGATGGTTATTACTATAAAGGTGAGTGTGTGCCATAAATATAATTACAGGTGTCTCTTTTCTATAAACAGCATTTACAGGTGAATATGTACTCTAAATGTAATGTAATACACACTGCCACAGACGCACACATACACACACTCACTCACATACACACACACACACATACACACGCACACATACACACACTCACTCACTCACATACACACATACACACACAACCATACACACATACACACACAAACATACACACATACACCCAGGGGAATTAGACCGGGAGAGCTATACACACACTCACTCACTCACACACACACATACACACACAAACACACACTCACACACACACATACATACACACACTCACATACACACACCACCATACACACATACTCACAGGGGAATTAAACCGGGAGAGCTATACACACAGACACTCACATACACACATACACACACACACTCACTCACATATACACATACACATACGCTCGCATACTCACACTCACACACACAAACACACACACACACACTCACATGCACACATACTCACGCATACACACATACACACACTCACTCACATGCACACGTACACTCACACACACTCACATGCACGCACTCACACACAAGCACACACACACACACATTCACACATACACACACACTCACATACACACATACATACTCACACATACACACACATACACACATACACACACACACTCACTCACATACACACATACACATACGCATACTCACACTCACACACACAAACACACACACTCACATGCACACATACTCACGCATACACACATACACACACTCACTCACATGCACACGTACACTCACACACACTCACATGCACGCACTCACACACAAGCACACACACACACACATTCACACATACACACACTCACATACACACATACATACTCACACATACACACACACACACACACACACACACACACACACACACACACACACACACACACACACACACACACACACACACACACACACACACACACACACACACACACACACACACACACACACGTGAAATACAGATGTCTCTGACTATGAACAGAATTTTACAGGTAGGTGTATACAATTGTATGTTAGCTTAAGGTAAGCAGTAGATTTAAGGTAGTGCAAACAGTGAAATGTAAACAGTTGGTAGCAAAGGTGCAGTAGTGCAGGGGATGGTGGGATGGTGGGGGATGAGAGGAGAGACTGTGAGGGGAGTGGGATGGTGGTGGGGGGGGGGGTAGAAGAGTCTATGAGGGTAGTGGGATGGTGGGGGTGAGAGGAGAGTCTGTGAGGGAGTGGCATGGTGGGGGTGAGAGAGGAGTCTGTGAGAGGTGTGGGGTCAGCAAGGGTTAGAGTTCAGTAAAGACACAGCTCTGGGGAAGAAACTGTTCTTTAGTCTGCTGGTTCTAGTCCGGAGGCTCCTGAAACGCCTGCCGGAGGGGAGGAGGGAGAACAGTCTGTGGGCTGGGTGGGAGGAGTCCTTAAGGATGCTGCGAGCTCGACGCAGACAGCGTTTCCTCTGGATGTTTTCGATGGCAGGAAGTGGAGTCCCTGTGATGCGTTGGGCAGTTTTCACCACCCGCTGCAATGCCTTGCGCTCCGCGACAGAGCAGCACCCATACCACACTGTGACACAGTTCGTCAGGATGCTTTCTATCGCGCAGCGGTAGAAGTTCACCAGGATGGCCGAGGAGAGCTGGTTCTTCCTCAGTGTCCTCAGGAAGAAGAGGCGCTGGTGAGCCTTCTTGACCAGGCTGGTCATGCTGGTCAGGCTGGTCATGATTTGTTTGTGATAATACCTTCACAGCTCTACCTTTATTTAACAATCCAGGGTTTGGGTCGGCTTATAGATTGTGTTTAATTTGAATAAATGAAACTACAGTATAAGGGGTACACGTGTGGTTAGCACTCCTGCCTCACAGCAATAAGGTCGTGAGCTCAAAACCCGGCTGACTCAAAACATTCTCGTCTCACTCCGGTCTTTCTGTGAGGAGTTTGCATGTCCTCCACGTGTTACTGTGGGTTCTCTCCAGGTACTCCGGCTTCCTCCCACCGTCCAAAGACATGCATGTACAGGTTAATTGGCAAATCTAAAGAGTCCCTAGTGAATGAATGTGAGAGTGAATGATTGTCTGTGACTGTCTGTCTCTAAATGTCAGCCCTGCGACTAACTGGCCACTGTCCAGGGTGTACACCGCCTCAGGCCCAAAGCTGCTGGGATAGGCTCCAGTCACCTGCGACCCCTAACGAGTCTAAGCGGTAGAAAATGAATGAATAAAAAAAGGCTCATGAGTAAAGGCTTGTCAGGGTCACCATGGTAACGCTCAGAAGGAGTTTGTAAAACTTCAACAAACTATTGCTATGTAAGGTTAGCTTTCCTTTAGCTCTCTCTTACAACAGATTACTTCTGAACATCTTTAAAAACGGGCCAAACAGCTGCATATATCATGCTCTCTTCATCTCATCTGAGTCTGCACTAGCCTGCCCACGCAGCTGTGTCTGTGTTCGCTCCCGGCTCCTGACAGCCCTTCTCAGAGCAGAGAGAGAACAGCGCAAGCAATGTGTGACGCAATGTGAACCCTTTGGAATTTCATGGTTTGCTGAATAAATTTGTCTTAAAATGTGACCTGATCTTTATCCAAGTCAAGGGTATTGACAAACATAATGTGTCTATCTCTGATCTTTCATGTCTCTATTGAACACACTTATTCAACATTCAAAATGGCAGTGCAAAATAGTGAACCTCCCCCTTGGCAGCAATAACCGCAACCAGGCGCTTCCTGTAGCTGTGGATCAGACCTGCACATCTTCCTTTAGAGAGGCTTTAGCTCTGTCATATTGTTTGGACTGCTCATGTGTAGGGCCCTCTTCAAGTCAATCCATAGCATCTCTATTGGCCACTCCAAAAGGCGGATTATGTTTTTCTGAAGCCGTTGTGTTGTGGACTTGCTCCAGTGTTTTGGGTCGTTGTCCTGTTGCGTCAGCATCCTTCTACACAGTTTCAGATGACGTACAGACATCCTCACATTATCCTGAAGAATTGTCTGATATTCTTGGGAATTCATCTTTCCCTTCAATGATTGAAGCTGGACAGGTCCTGATGCAGCAAAGCAGGCCCAAATCATGATGTTTCCTCTTCCAGACTTTACAGTTGGGAGGATGTTTTTATGATGATATGCCGTGCCCTTTTTATTGTAGCGCTGTGTGTTTTTGTAATCTTAGTTTAATTAGTCCACAAAACATTTTGCCAATACCTATGTGGAGTGTCAATGTGTTCTTTTGCAAACTTCAGGCGTGCAGCAATGTTCTTTTTAGTAAACAGTGGCTTCCTTTGTGGTGTCCTGTCGTGGATACCCTGCTTGTTCAGTGGTTTAGGTATTGTAGCCTCATGAACAGAGATGTTAGCAAGTTCCAATGATGTCTTCAAATCTTTGGCTGTCATTCGGGGTTGTTTCTTTACCTCATTGATGAGTCTTTGTTGTGCTCTTGGTGTTCTTTGACTGGGCGCCCACTTCTTGGTAGAGTAGCAACTGTCCCAAAGCGTCTTCATTTGTAGACTGTAGATTAACTGTAGACTGGTGAATTTCTAAAGTCTTTGAAATAACTTCGTAACCCTTTCCAGCTTTATGTAGAGCAACAATTCTTGACCGTAGGTCCTCTAAAAGTTTTTTTTGGCAACAAATGGCTCACATAAGCGTGTTCTTCTTGTGCAGAGCAAACTCCAAAGGTTTAAGGGTTTTTATCAATCACAGTAGCTGTAGTCCACACCTCTAAACGTATAATCTTAACTCCAGGTGAGACTCCAGGTGTGCTAAAATCTGACTCCAATAAGCTTTTTTGACTACGGTGCCAGGTCAACTCAAAGGGGGACTTTATTACAGTGGCCAAGATAAACAATCAATAGATGTGGGGTGGCCGACACGCACAAATGAATGCAGCGGAAATACTAATACGACAACCCACTGTACTGCATACACTGTTATGCAGAACAGTGGGTTAGTGTCTGAAGTGTCCATGCAACACGCTCAATGCACACTCCTTGCAGTGCACAGTGTCACATGTCAAAACAAACGGCACAAGACATCAGACATTTCGTCATCGTCTCTTTGACTCTAGAGGCCGCTTTTGTTCTGTATGATGACCCTTCTCAGTTGTGTGCACCAATTAATCGGAAAAAACAATGAATTGTTTGACCTGTAGAGTCAATAATGTTTTGTTTTTTTCTAAGCAAAGTTTAAAGAAAAAGTGACAACAAGGCACTCCAACAAAGGTTTCTTTATGAAATGTCCAGCATTGTGCGTTTTTAAATGACTAAAAATTATACATAATACAACTACAATTCATGTTTACCCCACTGTACACCATTCATCCTGATGTGTACGAACTGAACCTACCTGGACCACCACATAGTCTCCTGCCTTCATCGGAGCACTGTTAAATCCTGCAGAAGCCACAGCAACATCCTCTTTCGGAAAAATCACCTTCATATTTCCATCTGTTCTCCCGCACAGGTCCTCAGCAGATCTTTTACTGTCCTGAACAATACCACAGAGAACAGTAAAACGGGACTGTTCAGAGTTATCTTCAGCAGTTAATTTGGATTTTTATATAAATAAATAAATATTATATAATATATCTATATATCTATTTAAATGTAAAAAAATATATTTGGGATATCGACTCAATTCTAATCTTTTTGGCTATATACGCCACCACAACGGATTTGAAAAAGCTTTAATTTGAGGGTATTTACATCTAAATCAGGTGAACGTTGTAGGAATTACAACAGTTTGTTTATGTGCCTCTCACTTTTTAAGGGACCAAAAGTAATGGGCCAATTGGCTGCTCAGATGTTCCATGACCAGGTGTGTGTTATTCCCTCATTATCCCATTTACAAGGAGCAGATAAAAGGTTCAGAGTTCATTTCAAGAACACTCTCCAGGAGGTAGGTGTATGTGTGTCAAAGTCAACACTCAAGAGAAGACTTCACCAGAGTGAATACAGAGGGTTCACCACAAGATGTAAACCATTGGTGAGCCTCAAAAACAGATTGATCAGATTAGAGTTTGCCAAACAACATCTAAAAAAGCCTTTACACAACATCCTATGGACCGATGAGACCAAGATCATCTTGTACCAGAGTGATGGAAGGAGAAGAGTCTGGAGAAGGAAAGGAACTGTTCACGATCCAAAGCATAGCACCTCATCAGTGAAGCATGTGGTGGTAGTGTCATGGCGTGAGCATGTATGGCTGCCATATTATCTGCTCATTTTCAGCCAAATGCCTCAGAACTCATTGGACGGCGCTTCACAGTGCAGATGGACAATGACTCTAAGCATTCTGTGAAAGCAACCAAAGAGGTTTTAAGAGAAAAAAGTGGAATGTTATGCAATGGCCAAGTCAATCACCTGACCTGAATCCGATTAAGCATGCATTTCACTTGCTGAAGACAAGACTAAAGGGAAAATGCCCCAAGAACAAGCAGAAACTGAAGACAGTTCCAGTAGAGGCCTGGCAGAGCATCACCGGGGATGAAACCCAGCGTCTGGTGATGTCTGTGTTCCAGACTTCAGTCTGTAATTGACTACAAAGAATTTGCAACCAAGTATTGAAGAGTGAAAGTTTGATTTATGATTGTTAATCTGTCCCATTACTTTTGGTCCCTTAAAAAGTGGGAGGCACATATACAAACTGTTGTAATTCCTACACTGTTCACCTGATTTGGATGTAAATACCCTCAAACTAAAGCTAAAAGTCTGCAGTTAAAGCACATCTTGTTTGTTTCATTTCAAATCCATTGTGGTGGTGTATAGAGCCAAAAAGATTAGAATTGTGTTGATGTCCCAATATTTATGGACCTGACTGTATTTACAGTATGTCTTGGTCTTGACTCAGCCAAAAGTATAGGTCTTCGTCTGGTCTTGATTAGAAGAATAATCTACCATTTAATGACTATATTATTATTTTCTCTCACCCCCTCGACCAAGATGAGCTGTGTGGAGCCAATTAGCGAAGTATTGATCCTTTCTGCCTCTTTTCTGAACACACCTATGCACTCTGCCAGACGACACTGCTTCACCTCAGACGGAACGTTGTCTTCCAAATGGTGGAAGGCTTTGGTTTTCTACAAAATCATGATTATTCTAATTAATGTACAATTGACTAAACCAAAGAACAAAAACTAAACTAATAACCTTTCTCATGCTGTAGGCAAAGAGGAAGCCCATGTTGTAGCCCACAGTTCTGATCAGAGACAGGGTCTGCTGGTGGTCCTCCTCGGTCTCACTGCAGAAGCCCGAGATGAAGTCACTGCTGAGACTCACCCCTAAAACACACCCAGGAAAGTTTAAACACAAAGCATAGTAACTTATCTGTAAGGTCAGGAAAAGTCTGAAAGACCTGGAACAATTCTCTTAATGTTCTCCACAAGCTTCAGGTAGGCCTCTCGAGTGTACCTTTAGGAAAACAATTCATTTACAGTCCATTCAAATACAGAAAGTGAGTCAAAGATGACAATAACAACAACAACAATAATAATGTTTATGTAATAAGTATGCAATGGCAAGAAAAAGTATGTGAACCTTTAGGAATTTCATGGTTTCCTTTAGAAATTTGTCTTAAAATCTTAAAATGGTCATCATCTAAGTCAAGGGTATTGACAAACAATGTGTCTAAAAATAATTACACAAAAACATTCTGATCTTTCATGTCTTTATTGAACACACTCACTCAACATTAATGGCAGTGGAAAAAGTAAGTGAACCCTTAGAATTATTTATTAATTTGTTTTTTTTATAAAAGCGCTTTTCCAGCACTCAAAGCGCTTTACCAGTGTCACAGCTGACACCACTGGAGGCAGGGTGGGTTAAGTGTCTTGCCCAAGGACACAACAACAGTATGAACTGAGCGGGATGTTATGATGTTTTGGGATGTTTCGAGCGGGGAAACTTGGCCACTCCAAAAGGTGGATTTTGTTTTCTGAAGCCATTCTGGTGTGGACTTGCTCCGGTGTTTTGGTCGTTGTCCTGTTACATCACCCACCTTCTACCATAGATTGCAAATAAACATGGATGTTATCCGCCCATTGGTCCCCTATTCACCAATATTGTCCTTATGACAGGTCAATAAAATGGCAGATACATCTGGGCTTTTACTCCATAGTAAAACAATAGTTTTTAGATAGCATAAACAGACATATTAATCAAAAATTCACCCGCCCCCAGAGTTGTCACGTAGTAAAAACATAGCTTTAGAGACCAGAGCCATCTTTAGTACCAGGCTGTTAACATGGTTTTTACTTTTGTAAAGTTCCCATTGGATTTCTCCTTACATTGCAAACTTCAGGCGTGCAGCAATGTTCTTTTTAGTAAGCAGTGGCTTCCTTCGTGGTGTCCTGTCGTGGATACCCTGCTTGTTCAGTGGTTTAGGTATTGTAGCCTCATGAACAGAGATGTTAGCAAGTTCCAATGATGCCTTTAAATCAATTATTCGGGGTTAGTTCTTTACCTCATTGTTGAGTCTTCTTTGTGCTCTCAATGTCATTTTGATTTGGTAATTGTAGACTGGTGACTTCCAAAGACTTTTCCAGCGTTATGTAAAGCAACAATTCTTGATTGTATCTCCTCTGAAAGCTCTTTTTGGCGAGTCATGGCTCACATAAGAGCAAAACTCAAAAAGTTTGAGGGGTTTTTATCAATCAAAGAAGCTGTAGTCCACACCTCCAAACGTATTATCTTAACTTGACTCCAATTAGCTTTTTTGAGGTCATTAACTCAAGGGTCCACTTACTTTTTTACAAGCACTATGAGGTTTTTTGGTTGTTCTCAAAAAGACATGAAAGATCAGAATGTTTTGTGTAATTATTTTTAGACTCATTATGTTTGTCAATACCCTTGACTTTCAAAAATTAGATTACATTTTAAGACAAATTTATTCTGAAAACCATAAAATTCCAAAAGGTTAACTTTTAATAGAGTTGAGAAGTTGAAATCTCTGAATGTGTTGGGATGTAGATTAAAAATGCTGTTTAAAATAAATCTAAACTATGTGAATTTTTGCAGTTGTTTGAATAAGGACTTATCACACAATGCACTGTGATAGTTTTAAATACATCTTTAAAATGCTGTTGAAGCTTTATTGTATTGTATTGAGAGCATCTGATCACTTGCTCTCATGTCTCTTACCCACGACGCATTGCTTCAAGAACTTTGTTGCTCCCGCTCTGAGCTGGAAGATGGATCTGCTTACAGATATTTGCTCGTTCTGCAATCAGCTGCAAAACCTGTGGAAAGAGCGCAAAAAGTCTTATAAGACCAGGGAAAAGTAAGAGGATCTATTTGTGGACTGTGTTTTTTTGTTCTTATTATTGATGAAGACGGTTTAATTCTTCAATAGCTTGTTATGTAACAAGTGACTCCACTCACGATTCGATTTGATTGACAATTCTGATTTGATTTTGTCACAATTTTCTTTTATGAAATGAGTTGAGGCAAATTAGAAGTGAACAAGTGCCTTTTGATTATTTCACAAATCAGGGCTCCAGACTAACTTTTTTCATCACATGTCCCAGTACCGTCCCGAAAGCCAGTTCCATATGTAATTAAAATATAGACTTGTGTTTGTCCATCTGTAAGTTTATAAATAAACAGTAATAAAATCCAATTCTACATGTGTTTACATAACATTTAATTTGCTTTTAAGGCTAGGTACTTTGAATTTAGTAAAAATCTAAAATTTAAGTGGATATTAACAAAGTAAAAATTAAAAAATGTATTAAAAAATTTCCTATAAATCTGCTTCTGATGGATTTAGAGCTGGTTAATTAATTTGTGTTTAATAATTAGTTCTTATTAACTTTAGCTGAGACCTAAAACCTCTTTAGATCAAACACAATAATAAACAAAGGTCTCATGTGTTTCCATAAAACAGCAGAACCTAACTGTTACCTTTTATGCATTTTCAACTTTTATTTATTTATTATTTATTAACAGCAAGAACGCATTAACAGTAATATTTAATATGAGGACCAGAAGTACTTCATAAAATGATCAGATTGGTCCGTGGACCTTAAGTTGGACACACCCCTGGTCTTTACTCTCAGTGTCTGCAGCAGAGACACAGAAGGCAGCACATGATCCAGAACATTATTACATCTCTTTGACAAGGGCCTCAAACAGATGAACACTTAGTTTAAGACAGGTCTAACTGTGTTATGAAATAATAACTTATGGCTCAGAGATGGTTCAGACTCAGGACAGCAGCCTCTGTTTTACAGTTTAGCCTGTTTGCTAACACAGATTACTGCTCACATTCTCTCTGTTCTCCACCGGTGACGGGATATTTATGTGACTTTTTGTCTGTTTTGGACAGAGTAAAGCTCTGACACAGACTTGTTTTTGTTGCGCGCTCGTTAAGTCCGCGCAGACTAGGCCCGGGGCCGGTCTGTGCAGCAGCAGCGGAAAGACATAGACGATGAGCAAGTGAAGGCCTTTCGCTAAAAGTGAATCTTTTTTATTTAACCAAGATAGTCCCACTGAGATTACAAATCTCTTTTGCAGGGGAGTCCTGGCCCCATGGGGGACTATGATACATGTCTTTAGGAGTGCTAACCAGTCTGCCACTGTGGATGTGGATGAGGCTTCCTCAATATCAACATCCACACTCGTGTCGCCATGCTAGAAAGTGTTTACAACAACTTGAAAAGCAAAGTTGAAAGCGAGTTTGCAATAAACAGAGCGGCCCCTTTTGTTCAAAACATGAATTGCGATGGAATTAACATCTCAACCGACTGGAAACATCACATATGTTAATCAATTTTCATCCGGCTCATGGTTAATCGTTACATCCCTATCAATAGCATATTGTTGTGAAAATTCTCTGTGAAAAAACAAGACATCCTCAGGGCCTTACTATCAAGAATTTTAACAGATAAGAATGATCAGTCTGAAATGGCAAGCTATGGAAGTTCACATGCTCACACAAAAGGGGGCTGCTTCCATTAGAATAAATAAATAATGCTGTGTTGTAATGCGGTGTTGAATTGATTCAGTTTGACTTTTTCAGAAAAATAAAAACAGGTTTCTATGTTGTGGGAGTTGGAGGTTGGGAGCGTGGGGGAAGGGGTTTTGTGCTACTGCAGCTTGAATTCAAGAACATTCTAGAAGAGCATGTGGGTTCCCAACTACGAAATAATGTGTATGGAAGTCAACAGGAAGGAGCAGTATTTTTAAATAGTTTTTTTTTTATCATGTTTGTAAAATTAAACAGCCTAAAAAGCCATTGTCTGTTGAATATCTATACTAATTTATGTTTATGTGATAACATAGGAAATATGTGACAATGAGAACACAAAGAGAAAAAAAAAAAATAGTGTACATTTGGTTACATTTACCTGGTCAGGAAAGTCCTTGGGATGTGGTGAGGTAAATCTGATCCTCATGTCAGGGTCAATGAGTGACACTTGGTCCAAGAGGTCAGAGAAGCGCAGACCACCCTGTTTAGGTCTGTAGACTGTCCTGAAGCCCCGACTGAGCTGAGTCACATCCGAGCCGCACAACTGTTCTTCGGAAGTGTCCCTATAGCTGTTGACATTCTGCCCCAGCAGCGTCACCTCCTTCACACCCTACACAAAAATCAGTCCTGTTCAACTCACCACTCCTGAGTCACTACAGCTACAACAACAGATTCACTGCAAACTGTGTGTCATGTTTTGTGAGCAGCTTGGATATTTGATAGTTTTTAATATCATCACGTAAGTGTGCTATCTAACAGGTAGAAAGCCTCTTTTCTCCTCACAGTTCTGATAAGAAGAAGTAACGGAAGTGTCACAGAAATAAGCTGGGACAATTAAAAAAAAAACATACAGGGCTAAAAAAAAAAAAAAAAAAAAAAACTGTCAAAAAGTTAAGATACATTAATTAGTTCCTTTTTAATCAGCTCATTTCCATAACAATTCCATGACTGGAAAACTACTCTCCTTCCAGGTCTGAGAACTTGCCTGATCTGAAAGCAAGCGAACCTCCTCTAGAATAGAACTGACAGGTCGACTCCTCTCCCTGCCTCGGGTGAAGGGAACGATGCAGTAGCTGCACATGTTATCACAGCCTCGCATTATGGACCTGTAGACAAAAAGACACCAGTTTGCACAACATCAGGAGACACAGAGGTCAAAAGTGCACACAGAGGTCAAAAGTGCTTCAGGACTTCCCCTGTCACTCACACAAAGGCGCTGTAGCCCTGAGGAGTGTGCTGGACAGGCATGATATCAGCGTACGTCTCCTCCAGCGACAGCAGCACGTTGCTTGCCTGATGACCCCCATCAGTGACAGTCAGAAGCCGAGGGAGGTCCCGGTATGCGTCTGGACCAGCCAGAATGTCCACCAGCTTCTCCTGCTCCAGCAGCTTTGTCTTCAGTCGTTCTGCCATACACCCTGGACAAACACAGCCCACCGGAAATGATGGACCTAACAGAGGACAGTTAACATTTATTATCAAAGTAACTCACCTAAAATCCCAATTTTCATGGGCATGTGGCTCCTCAGGCGCTTCTTCTTCATGGCTGTGAGTTGGTGTAGTCTATTCCAAATGGTTTGTTCAGCCTTTTCCCTGTATGGAGGCATTTACACATTTCTATTATGAAAGAGAACTATTCGATAAAACATTCATTTATTTGAACTTTTACAGTCAAAAGGGGTGTCCACGCAGGACACATGTATTGCATATTGTTATTCTAGTATTGTGCAGCTCTGTTATTTAACATTTCAGGCTGTTTACCCATTGAAAGAGACAATTCTGCTGCAAACACACATGGGACTCTTACCCTTGAAAGAACTTCTATAATTAAGTTATTTTAATTTTGTTGATCTGTGAAGATGTGTGTTCTAACAATATGTTAACATGCCTTGTAACTCAGAGTAGAGTATCAAACCAGGCAGACTTTGTATGTTTTTAAAATAGTTTGTTTGCCTCTTTCATGTCAAGAAACCATCATAAAGAAATTCAGATTATCATTTTCAGGCTCTATTATAATATTGCTTTTAAACCAACAGCTTTTCTGACTGTTTACTTCTTCTACTTTTATCATATTGAAAAAGAAGACGCTTCTTTCTGCTGTGTATTTACTGCTTTACTTCCTGAGATTTACTATAAATTAACTGTCAGCACAGTTAACAAACACAACACCATTGATGTAGGAGTTCAGTGTGTACTGAGGGCACAGTCTCTGATTTTGACTTCAGTCTCAGTTTTCATGTCTGACCTGATAGAGCAAGTAACCAGAAGGACAACATCTGCCTGCAAGAACAGAAAAACAGAAAAGTGAGTCAGCTGTGTTCAAAACAAGACATGGTTGTAAATGAATGTCTCTTACTTCACTTAAGACATTTGTGCGCAGGTATCCTTTCTTCTGTAAGATGGACCAGGCTATATCTGTGTCATTCACATTCATCTGGCATCCATAGGTTTCAAAATACACTGTCAGAAAACAGTAGTTTATTATTTTTATCCATTAGAAAGATAATAAGGGAAAATATGATTTCAGAGATATTCCTGCTCCTCAGGCTCCTCAGGCTCCTCAGTCACTCGTACGTCTGTAGCTTGGTTAAATCAACCAGGCGCCATGTGGACTAAACCATTTAAGAGTGCTAGAGCCCTAGGGATAACTGTATCATTACTGTTGAACATTAAAACTTTATTCAGTCAGTCTGTATAGTATTACAACATTTATTAGATAAATTATTTGGAAATGCAATATAAAACCAATTTTTATTACAGGTTCTTTGAGGGCCCTCCCCTGCCATGGGTAAACAGAGTGTTTTGGGGACTGGGGACCCGGAGCAGGAGCAGCAGCTTGACTGATGTCCACTGACTCAAGGTGGAGCAGGGGACAGAACAACGGCAGGGGAACAGGCAGAAGGAAAAGTAGTTTCTATATACTGTAAGAAGCTACAGATTTAAATGAGAGCCACAAAAATACAAATATGATTTGTAGAGAAAGAAAATGCATTAAATTAATTGTAAATATCAAATTGTAAATATCAAATTGTAAATATCGTTATTATAACTTGAGTATCAATACTTAAAAATTAGCAGCCAGGATTGAAATATCAATATTCTGATATCAATCCACCCATCCCTAGCCCCTGGCCAGAGAGCCACTGCACTTCAGTCTACGGCACACGGTCTCTGGAATGAACCGCTTTACTTTGATAAATATTGAGCCAAATTATAAAACAGTGTCCTTCTTATTTAAAACAATACTTCTACTTAAATGAAAATACCATAATAAAACATGTTTTTAGAGAGAAATAAAGACAAATTAAACAATATCAAACCCACATCAAACAGTCATTTTTCAAACCTGCTTCAGTTCATCCCTTCCCCGTGAGGGTCGTCTTTGTGCCAAGTCTAAGTAACAGAATGTGCGTACGCCAGGGTCAGAGTTTGTGTAGGGCAGGGGTGTCCAAACTTCTTGAAAAGCGGGAACAGGTTTTAGTTGGATTTGAATGGGTTTTAGTTGGATTTGAACAGGTTTTAGATAAATTTGAACAGGTTTTAGTTGGATTTGAATGGGTTTTGTATAAAGCTGCTGCTGTTGGGGCCATAAACAGTACATTTTATCTCTGAAGCTGAGGGCCACATGAAATCTCACCTAGTGCCATGATTGGCCCCCGGGCCGGACTTTGGGCATATTTGGCGTAACACCAGTTTTAAGCCAAGTTGGACTTTTATAGATCCCAGCTTTTATTTATTAAAATACAAATATAAATACATGACCAAAGACAAATTTCTATGGGTCATGAGCATATTATAAGTTTAATACATTAAATATTTAAAGATATTCACTTGTGTGTAGCTGCTAAAACCAACCTTTCCTCGAGTTGTCCATCTCCCATTCTTCAAGATAACTACTGCTGTCCTGGGGCTCTCCGTCAGGAACAGGACTGGGGTTTTTAGCTAAAACTCCTTGAACAAAATGTGTAAAACTCGGGCCAGTGGACAGCTCATTCCTGAACTTGTCTAAAGCCGTCTTTCTGTCTGTAGTAGCGGCCGAAGAGGAGCGCAGTCTGTGCTGAGAACTTCGGATAAATGTCCAGAGTTTAGGGACACAGAATGAGATTCTGAAAACCCTCATACACTCCATGTTTTGCTAAGACGCTAGCTAAATTCTGGTACTACAACTTGAGCTCGAATTAAAAGCTGCCAGCTTAACTTTATGTTTAACTGTAGCTTGTAATACTTTGTTGTGTTGTTACATATAATTATTGTTAATTGTGAGAATAAATACCCTGTTTTATCTGAGACTGTCTTTCAAGTTAACTGTCATTGAAGAGCTTGCTTACAACGCAAACACATGGACCTACAAAGATGTAATAACCGGCTCAAGATAAAGTTTTAATTAAAATAAGTAAACGTAAATATTCTGTGGTGTTTTTAATCAGACAATTGAAAGCAAAATAGCGTTTTTGGTAATTAACATACAATGCTGTTGATAAAGTATTTAGTAAATATATGTAACACACATAAAATATATAAAAAGCTACTTGCTAAACATATGCGGAAAAACATAACCTACATTATCTTGCTTCCGTATCATCTTTTTCAGAAGGCGCTTTGCAAGTAACTGATCCATTACCGCCACCTGGTGTTTCGGGGTCTGACAATACCATTTAACCAATTCAAAGGTCTCTTTAAATTAGTTGATTCCATAGATTGTATAAGGTTGATTCATATTTCTTCTGCCCATGACTGATTGAGAAGAGTCAATCAATGACAATCAATCAGTGTGGCCAATGGTACAATACATTATTGTTTATTTATACAGGGAAGGCCCAGTGAGAGCACAAGAATTTCTTTTTCATGAGCGCACTGTTTTCAAACCGTACAACAATGAGATTTACAACAATCAAATTTACAACAATGTGTTATGAGTAAAACTACCAAACAAGTGAATTTGTGCTTGTGCAGATCAACTGCCAAGGCTTTACAGTGCACAAAACTCTGTTTGAATATGTTACGGCTGAGATTAATATGGCAAAACGCAAATACATACTTGTTTCTTGTATTTATAAAGCACCTGGGGGTAATATAGAGTCCTTCATACTCAAAATCATAAAGATATCTTCATTTGTGGGGATTTAAAAAAGTTTAAACACAAACTTACAGAGAGCTTTGTTGATATTATATATAGTCTGTCCCTATAAACGACAATCACAATGATGATAAAGCAGCTGAGGGATGCACGCTGCCTGGTCACTGCACAGAGGGATGGGGCTGGGCCATGGATTACAAGGAGATGTAAAGTAAAATAAGTAGAAATTTAATTGAAAGAAATAAAACAGTATCCTAAAAAAGTTTCTCCCTAATTAGATGATTTAAAAAGGCAATATGGAAGACATTGTCAATGTATAGACCATGTATGACAATATGTCATGTGAAACTATTTCTGATCTATATAAATGATTTATGTTTTGTATCAACTAAATTAAAATTAATCATATTTTTGGATGATGCCACTATATTATATTCAGGTAAAGACCTACAACTAATGGTAACTAAGATTACAACACAGCTAAACAAAATGAAGGAATGGTTCAACAATAATAAGTTTTCATTAAAAACAACCTATCCAATGAGTAAAAATAAGTTAGAAATAAGCCCTTTTTCTTATTTTTGTGGCAATTTAGACACATTAGTGCCAACACAATGTTCTAGAATCTTCCATAAAATATAATTTTGTGTTAATATATCTAGTAAATGTTTAGGGGCTTAGCCCACCTAGCCCATTGGTACCAGCCGCCTCTGTAAACAGCACAGTGTGAACAAACAATATGAAATATTTTTCTGTCTTTTTTTTAAATTTTAAAACAGTAAGAGTGCAAGTATATTTAATAGTTACTAGGCAGACAGGCATTTGTTTTTATTTTTGACTTTAAGATGGCCAGACTTAAAACTTCACTGCTGCTTCACTGTTTAGTTTTAACCCTAGTTTGTAAATAAACAAGATCTAACTCTGTCCTGCAAACAGCAGAGGGCAGACACGCGGCATCACTGTCGGGCTCAACCATTAGATGAAGAAGATTCCAGCCAATCAGAAAACGAAGACTCTATTTACGTCACATTTTCGCCTCTGCTGAAGCGCCGCTACATTTTGCGTGGTGTATTGTTTCTTACATATCTGAAATGGAAAGTTGTGTCTAATGAAAGCAGGTGTTAGTTCCGTTTGGGGGGAGTTGCCATCCGAAACCACCCGGCTCTGTCTGTGTGAAATAGGGAATGAACGACGAGATAGCACCGGACAGCTGGAAGAGAAACTCCGGGTGCTCCAGGTAGGCTAGCCTAAGAGCTAAAGATGCTTAAAGACACTTTCACACATCCAGTGCGGACGTAATCGGGGTTATTTCAAGTCGTTTGTACAGATTAAGTCCGCAAACTGATTCACATTTAGCTCTACTGACAGTTTATCCACATAAACAAGTGCTGGGAATGAATTGCCCCCTTTTCTGCCTTCACTGCTGACACAAACGACTCAAATGTTTAAGGTCAGGTTATCTGCAGAAAGTCAAATTTCCCATCTTAATAACTGTCAAGATTCTAACAATAGTACTCAGTGTCAATTTAAACAAAAAGTTCACTTGAGGATCATTCCATGTGAAATCATCAGCACATGAAAAGACATTTTCAGACATTGTTCTATCTACACTGTGGAAAGTAAATCAAGTGGCCATCTGCTGGATTTTTTTTAAGTTAAGGACTGCCAATACTTTTTTTTAGAAAATGACACATGGGCACATAGTCAGTTCAATTCACTAAAATGTATTAATCCCCAAGGGGAAATTTGTTGGTCTCTTCAAATAAATAGATTCAGTCTTCTTCTTCCACAGACTAGCTGATTCTTCCACAGACTAGCTGAGTCTTATTACAGTCAGGAAGGAGGAGTTCTTGTGGCGTTCTGTCCTGCAGCTCATTGTTCTCAGATGTCCACTGGCTGCTCTCTTTTGTTCAAAAGCCCATTGCAGGGAATGGTGTAAGTTGTTCAGTAAACACTGATCTGATGGAGAGAGCATCAATTGTTGGGTCTGTTCCTGGAACCAGTTCCAATTATAATGTTACAGCCAGTGTCTGGTACAGCTCTTGATTGAATATAAATTGTAACCATGAATTTTAAAAAACGGATGTGGTTTATTGCAAACACACGGAAGTCATGGAAGTATACTTTTTTTCTTTACATTTATAGGTTTTGTCTGATCATAACATGTTTTACAGGCTTGTGAAACTTCAATCATATTTTAACCGGCAGGATTTTGGCTTTTAAAATATTTCACAATTAACTAAAAATTATACTACATATGTGCACATATGCCACTGGTTACATGGACATTGATCACAGATAGTTTGAAGTGAATCCACAATGGTCAAGCCTAAAATATGTTGATTTCACATGGAATGACACTTGAGTCATTCTTCAGGACTGATCTCTGTTTTGTTTAAATAGAAAATGCCTAAAAATGCACAGCTGTCATTAAAACATTCCATAGTAACAAGATGTGTTACGGTTTTTGTTTTTGTTTCATCAAGTATTGAGCAAATGCTGGCAGTGAACCCCGGGAAGACGCCCATCAGTCTGCTGCAGGAGTATGGAACGCGGATAGGCAAGACTCCAGTGTATGACCTGCTGAAGGCCGAGGGACAGGCCCACCAGCCCAACTTTACGTTTCGAGTGTCCGTGGGAGACATTAGTTGCACCGGCCAAGGGCCCAGCAAGAAGGCGGCCAAGCACAAAGCGGCCGAGGCTGCTCTGAAGATGCTCAAGGGAGGCCTGTGTGGTCTCACCGGAGTCAGTGTTGACGTGGACGGGTTTATCGGGGTGGATGTGGATGTGGGTGCAGACAGAGACAGGTCAGGTTATGCAATCACTATATCATCTTTAGAAAAATTTAAATGCACAGAGATACTGTGACGAGATCCTGAGGCCCATCGTTGTGCCATTCATCCACAACCATCACCTCATGTTGCAGCATGATAATGCACGGCCCCATGTTACAAGGATCTGTACACAATTCCTGGAAGCTGAAAACATCTCAGTTCTTGCATGGCCAGCATACTCACCGGACATGTCACCCATTGAGCATGTTTAGGACACTGACTAATTTGCGGACCCCCCCCACCACAGTGAAACTGCACATTTTAGAGTGGCTTTTTATTGTAGCCAGCCAAAAGCACAGCTTAGCAATAATCATGCTCTCTAATCAGCCTTTAAAAATCCGTTCAATTTATTTTATCTATCCTTATTTGATTCTATGTTAACCAATGCAACAAAATCGCATTCTAAGTACACTTGATTGATTATGAAGTCTGTCTAAAATTCGGCGGCAAAGTGGTTAGCACGCCTGCCTCACAGCTAGAAGGTCCTGGGTTCGATTCCCATCCAGGGCAGGGCCTTTCTGTGTGGAGTTTGCATGTTCTCCCTGTGTCTGCGTAGGTTTCCTCCGGGTACTCCGGTTTCCCCTACCACCAAAAACATGTACAATAGTCCCCCCCAAAACACACATGGGGCCAGGACTCCCCTGCAAAAGAGATTTGTAATCTCAGTGGGACTTTCCTGGTTAAATAAAGGTTAAATAAATGTAATGTCAAACTGAAAACATCCTAATAATATTGTGGTACAAGCAATTCTTTGCGATATGTATATTGTATTTACAGTAATTATACATTTGTGATATGTAGTGCAGCAGTATGTTTAAATGTGCATGTTTATTTAATTATTCACTAATGCTTGAATGATTCCCAGGTACGTTTTTTTAAGCTAAATACTGCACATACTGCACATTACAACATGATACATTAAAGTGATGTTTCTGTTTGGTCTGATCGTTGCAGTTCTCCCTCTGAAATGAAGACCCATTGCACCTCTCAGCAGTCTGAATGTAACCCAGTGGGAGCGCTGCAGGTCTGACCTCATTTATTTTACAAGGGTTTCTACTTTCAGTACCATATCTAATTATTTGTGAATTTGTATATTCCTTCTTCAGGAGCTGGTGGTACAGAAAGGATGGCGTTTGCCGGAGTACACGGTCACACAGGAGTCAGGCCCAGCGCATCGCAAAGAGTTCACCATGACCTGCAGAGTGGAGAGGTTCATGGAAATAGGTAATTCACTATTGCTTGTGCCCTGCTGAACCTCAGTAATCATTTTAGTTGTTGTTACTTGTGAAAATAAATGGAGCTTGAGGATTGTGAACAAATTGTATAACATGGATTTAATTTAAAGGTGGGTGTGTAGTTTATGGCCGTTTTGGAGACATCTAGTTGTGGCAGATTGCAATTGCTAAGCCCTGCCCTCAAATGCCAACAGTGAATCAATACTCTTGGACATTCTTGAGCTCAATTTGCAATACATTGAAGTTTGGAGTTGAAAGCGTTTTGGTCAGACGTCCAAAATAAAACCTGAAACGTGCTCATAGATTTTATAGTTGTGCTTCTAAAATGTGTTTTAATGTTGCTGGTAACAAACACTCATATACTCCTCTTTTCAGCGTTTAATCCTTAATTTAATATCACCAGGAAGTGGAACGTCCAAAAAGCTGGCCAAGAGAAATGCAGCGGCAAAGATGTTGTCACGTATTCACAACGTTCCAGTCGACTTAAGGACCAGCAATGAAGCAGAAACCGAAGAGGACACTTTCAATCTGGTGAGAAAACCATGCTGAATATTTCTTGTACCCAGTGGTTAATTTGTAAAGATGGAGGTGGGGGAACACAGAGAGATTATTTAGGGGAAGTATTACCCCAGCATCAAAAAAAAAAAACAAAGTATGTTGTTATGAAGACTGCTTTATAACTTTTTATGTCTAAATGATGCCATTTTAAGAAACTAATGGGCAATTTATACAGGCTGAGTTATAAATCAGAAATAACCATGTTTAAAAACAGGCCACATTAACTTTTACTTTAAGAAATCTCTCCTGAAAGAAAAGAGGTGCCAGATACGAACAAATAGGTACTGGTGCCGATTTAGGAAGTGGGGGAATATATTCCTTGTGTGCAGCCTGGAAAACCTGACAGAACCGATCCGTCTGTCAATCTCAGGCTCCCTCCTTCCCTCACTCGTGAACAAGACCCCAACATACTTGAACTCCTCCACTTGAGGCAGGAGCTCTCCACCAACCTGAAGGGGACAAGCCACCCTTTTCCGACTGAGAACCATGGTCTCAGACTTGGAGGTGCTGATCCTCATCATAGTCACTTCAAGCGGCTGCAATGCACACTGGAGGTCCTGGCTTGATGGAGCCAACAGGACAACATCATCTGCAAAAAGCAGAGACAAGATCCTGTGGTTCCCAAACCAGACTCCCTCCAGCCCCTGGCTGCGCTTAGAAATCCTGTCCATAAAGAAGGACCGGTGACAAAGGGCAGCCAGTAAGGTCTGACTTACTGCCGACAATGCAAACCAAGCTCCTGTTACGATCGTACAGGGACTGGCCCTCATACTCACAGACCAACCCCCACAGGGCGCCACGAGGGACACAGTCAAATGCTTTCTCCAGATCCACAAAGCACATGTGGACTGGTTGGGCAAACTCGCATAAACCCTCCAGCACCCTGGAGAGGGTATAGAGCTGGTCCAGTGTTCCACGACCGGGACGAAAACCGCATTGTTCCTCCTGTTTTAAAATAATTCCATTGAAGCATGGTTGAAAAGCAATGTCTGACTTTCATTGGTTAACATTCATAGAATTTTTATTTATTATTACTTTTGTCAGAATAAAGTTTTTTCTGTGACCATTGTGAGTTTTTCTTTCATTGACCGAAGGGTACCAACATTTTTGTCCATGTGTGTAAATATACAGTATATTGTACAAGTGATACTGGAGTTTTGTTCCTCTGAGGCTGTTGTAGATTGTGGAGTAGAGTTTAAACTAAGGAATAGTCAGGATAATTCAACATGATGTCTACATAAGAGCTCTGTCTGAGAATAAAACAGGATTTTGTGATGGTTTAATTATGAGATTTCAAGACAAAGTGAAAATGTCTTGGATTAAAAACCATGATTATTAAAGCATGTACTTTGATAGTATTTCTGTACAATCAGTTCTTCTTTCCTCCCATCTTCTCCCGACCCAGCATATGGGCAATAGAGCCGAGTTGGGTAAAAGTAAAGCTTTCAGCTGCACATGGGATTCTCTGCGGAACTCTGCCGGAGAGAAGATTCTCCAGCTGCGCAGCCATCCTCTGGGCATCCCCTCTGACTCCAACTTCTGCTCCCTGCTCAGTGACCTGTCTGTGGAGCAGCGTTTCGACATCAGTTATCTTGAGCTAGGTGAGCTTTTCTTTTGAGACTTTTAACTGTTGTTTCCACTGAAACCAAATAATTTGAACATTTATTGTCAACAGTTGCTTCTGGTTTTAGAGTTGGTATCTTCTTGTTGTTTCTCTGTCTCCATAAGATTAAATAGGAGCAGAACTTTCCAATGGCATTCTCAGTAAACTCACTCACTCATTGATTTATTTATTTTCCTCAGAAGAGCGCAGTCTGAGCGGCCTGTGCCAGTGTCTGGTGGAGCTGTCGACGCAGCCCATCACAGTGTGTCATGGGTTTGCTCCCAGCTCTGACGCTGCTCGTGCTAATGCAGCCTACAATGCTCTTCAGTATCTCAAAATCATGGCCGGGGGAAAGTGATGGCTCCTGAGAACCAGACCAGAGACTGTGGACCCGAGAGGACTACCACACTTTAGAATCTATTCCAAGAACCAGAAATACCTCGGATTTGAATGGACTGAAAATTCCCCTTTTTCTGCCCTTTGTCATTCTGAATTTGATTGTTGCCCACAACATTACTGTTATTCTTTTACTATGACATGTGCCAGATTTATTTCAAGTATTTGAAGTATTTTGCTTCCAGTGCAATTCAAATGCAGAAGTCTTTGGTTTAAAGAAAAGACATTCTTCACTGATTGGTGTTTTATAAAAAGGCCAATGGAGCTGAATGAACGGTCAACTTGCTGAAAAAAGGAGAAAAAAGGACTCTCCAGAAGTGATATTAATTTAGGAATATTTTTAAGGACAGCCTCTGACGAGCCACTGGAGGAAATCACATTTACAACATTGTGTTGTGTACTAATTTAGACTCAACCTTGTTTTGATGATTTCTAGTTTTCAATTCCTAATTTACCAAGAACTCACTTGATGTTTATACAAAATGTTGGAATACAATAAGCTTTTATCGGATCTTTAATTTGTGGACACCATAAGTTCCATCCATCCATCCATCTTCTACCGCTTATCCGGGGCCGGGTCAATCAAAGTTTGGGGTTATACAGAAATGTAGACCTTATTACATTGTAGAAATGACACTGCTCTTATTTATTGAAAGCAGACATGACAATGGTTTATTTAGTTGAGGCTGACTGAAGAAATTTCAAAATTCATCCTTGTCATTCGTGCTTCGTTTTTCATCTTAAATTCTGCTGACTAAGATTCAGATGTTTAGTGCTCTAGTTTTGTTTTCTTCTGTATTTTACTCAATAAATGATACCATTTAAATAATTCTCATCGGCTCTGTCAACAGCTGTCTAATGTCTGACTAAATGCTGTGACTCATTCCTCTCGGCTTCCTCCCTTAAATACTTTGTGAGCAGCTTGAACATAATATTCCTGACTGACTGAACATTTCCTTTAGACCATGTGATGAGCCTGCAGCTTCATGGAGCACATCTGTAATTCTGAAATAGAGTCGATGATGATGAGATTAGACACATTGTATATTGTACAGCTGTTCATTTTTCCATCTCTCTTGCTGTGGAAATTGGCAATAAAATAAAATTGTCTTGTGAAATGTAAAAGCCTGCCCTGAAGAGGCCGTGGTCTGGATGGAAGCATATGTTGCTCTAAAATCTTTTCAACTGATAGAGCCTTTACACAGGGGCGCAACTACCCAGTGCCAGAGGGGTCTTCAGTGATGGCCCTGCGCAGCATCATGTGAACCTCTTTTGTGAAGATGATAAGGTTAATTCTTGGAACAAACTAGGGTGAGAAATGTTTTAGACTCTGTAAACAATTAGACTAGGGATGTGTATCAGCAAAGGGCATAAGGAATTGTTATTTTAATTTAAAGCTGGTATATATTAAGTTGGGGCGCAGTGGCTCAGTGGTAGAGCGGTCATTCTATAACCGGAAGGTTGGCAAGACACTTAACCAGCTGTGACACTGGTGTGTGAATGGGTGAATGGAAGCTTGATGTGTAAGTGCTTTAAGGGCCTAGTTGGTGAAAAAGCTCTATATATAAAAAAAATAATAAAATCCATGCCATTAAGTCCAGAGTCAACACAGCCATCTACCAGGACATTTTAGAGCACTTCATGCTTCCTTCAGCAAACAAGCTTTATGGAGTTGATGACTTCTTTTTTTACAGCAGGACTTGGCACCTGGCCACACTGCAAAAAGTACAGGTTCAAAGACCACCATTGCACATGCTAGATGCCCCCTGGTGAGGCTACAAAGGATAATAAAGAAATAAAAAAATGAAACAACTCCCAGATTCTGTATTAACAGAGGAATAAGACAAGGATGTCCTCTTAGTCCATCTTTAGTTTTACTGGTCCCATAAATTAAGGTGTGCAATAATTACGTATTGCACACTGTACTGTCAAGTAAACAAACCGATGGGAGACGAGGGAGGGGATCGGAGAGATTTGGCAAAGAGAGGTGAAAGAAATAGTACCCCAATAGTAATATATTACTTCTAATCCGGGCTGTAGCCAGAGTTTAGAAACTGTATATAGGACCATATATATATATATATATATATATACTGCTGACGTGCTCAGTGAATGTCTCAGGCAATGGGGAACAGAGGAAGAGGAGCTGGAGGAGGGACCATCATGGGAGGACAAACCCCTACATGGGATGTACCACCGGAACATAACTGAAGTGGCTGATATCAAGAAATCCTACCAATGGCTAGAACGGGCCGGACTGAAGGACAGCACAGAGGCACTCATCATGGCTGCACAGGAGCCGGCCCTGAACACCAGAGCAATAGAGGCTCAAATCTACCACACCAGACAAGACCCAAGGTGTAGGCTGTGCAAACAGGCCCCTGAGACAATCCAACACTTAACTGCAGGGTGTAAGATGCTGGCAGGGAAAGCATACATGGAGCGCCATAACCAAGTGGCTGTGTACATGAACATCTGTACGGAGTATGGACTGGAAACCCCGAGGTCAAAGTGGGAAACACCTCCAAAGGTGGTAGAGAATGACCGAGCCAAGATCCTGTGGGACTTCCAGATTCAGACTGACAGAATGGTAATGGCGAACCAACCAGACATTGTGGTGGTGGACAAACAGCAGAGGAAGGCCGTTGTGGTTGACGTTGCAATACCAAGTGATTGCAACATCAGGAAAAAGGAACATGAGAAACTAGAGAAATACCAAGGGCTCAGAGAAGAGCTGGAAAAGGCTTGGAAGGTGAAGGCGACAGTGGTGCCTGTGGTCATCGGAGCACTCGGGGCAGTAACCCCCAAACTGGAAGAGTGGCTACAGCAGATCCCTGGAAGAACACAAGACATCTCAGTCCAGAAAAGTGCAGTACTAGGAACAGCAAAGATACTGCGCAGAACCCTCAAGCTCCCAGGCCGCGGAGGGTGAAGGACAAAGTTTTTATATATATATATATATATATATATATATATATATGGTCCTGAGGGGAGGATGTCCCATTGTGCCAGACTCAGCTGTCCTCTCTGTGGCTCCTCTGTGGGCGGGACTAAAAAGACGCGCGTGGAGAGAAAGGGAGTGGAGGAATCGAGCACTGTGCACATTTATAGAAATGAGATACAGCCCTGAACAGTCTGATTGACATTCAATACTAATAGCAGGTTGCAGCATTACGCTGCCCCAGCGTACAGCCTGCCGGAAGCCATTAGAAGAAGACTGAGGAGGAACCAATATTTTATAGGTTTGTGTTTCTCTGCGGAGTTATTTTGGTGGCGACACAGTCATGGAGCCCGCTGAATCTCAGCGGGTGTTGGAGTATTTAACTGAAGTGGAAGAAGCGGCGGAGGATGTTCTCACCACTAAACAACAGGTAACACCGCAAAACAAACAAGTAACAGTCTCGTATTTAACCATCACAGAGACATAATATGAACACTTAACAAACAGGCGCTAAGCTAACTGGCTAACAGCCTCTCTGTTCGACCATCAGCTGCTAAAGAAACTCATTTTCCTCTGTCCAGTAGCCTACTGTTTGAAGCCCCGTTCACACAGTTACCAGTAAATTACCAGGAGCACATTTCCGTCGACACTAGAGAGTTTCACTGTTCATGCAAACAGAGAAATGCCAGAACCTTCCCAGGTCACTCCTGTTCACACTTGAGCTTAAGGCTGATGGCTGCTGTACTATGTAGGGGAGATTGAGCCGTTTTGTGCTCGAGTGGTCTTTGTGCCAAGCCAATTGAAAGCAGATATACAATGAAAATATAATAACACATTTAGGATTTTTCCTATCAGATGAAACTATTAGAATCTATCTCTGACATCGATATAGAAAAAAATGGGCTCTCAAAAACAAGTGGTCATGTGGCTCACCTTACCCCAAGTAAGGTGTAAGTTGAGCCGAGTCAGGGGTGAGTTGTACCACCAGGGATCACCAACTAAAACCCCAGAATATATCATTTAAATACAGTAGATATCACTGTTATTTATAAATGCATATTTTAAAATGTAAAATAATATTTAATAACATAATTTTCAACTGTAAATGCCAGAACAAGTGATCCTTTATTTTGTTGTGAAATGTAATTTTGTGAATTGTAAATGACTTTGGAAGAAAATGTGTAAAGAAGCCATTGCAACTGTGAAATTCATCACTTCTGTCCACTTTTATGCAGACATACTTGTGGTTGACACCCATAATGTCAACCACAGAATCTTCTGGTCATAATGAGGGGAAGATTTGGTGAAGTTATCCTAATCAGGACACTAAAACAGCCATGTGATGAACTAAAAAGTTACATACTATAATGCAAAACATAAATTAGCTTTAGTTCCTTAATGGTTTCTTAGGTTAGACAACCCCACAGCCACCATATAGCTAACTACTATTTCCATGGTTTTATAGCTTGTCACATAACCAACATGCATGATGAATAGTTTTAGACCTGGATAGATTTGTTTTGATGTAAAAACCATTATATCAAATATGCCACTATTTTAGTTTTAGTTGTAAAATCAGTTTTTCAAAACAGTTTGTACTTGCCACTCCTCCATTATGCCCAAATTGTTTTCTGTTTATTTGAAAGGTTGAGTGCCTTTAATTGTTAAGGCCACACAACAATAAAAATGTACAAGTTTTAGGAGAAATGGGGTGGGTCAACTATGGCAGTGTAATCTTACCCCACTCTCCCCTACTGAATAATGTAGGTGCCTTCACGAGTAAATCTGGATATAGTTTCTGGATATCTGGATATGCTGATAATGTTCCCGCTTACATTCACACCACAACCTTTTCTGTGTTGATTGTCATTGTGTTAGTAGGTCTCGATCACGCATGACCCTGTTTTTGTTAAAATCTGGTTTGATAATGTCATTTTCTTTTTTAGAATTAACAAGATTTTGTGTTAAAGGGTACAGGGATTTTTGGCCAATGATCCTTTTATTAAAAAAACAATTTTTAATTGCTTTAGCGCCTGAATTAAATTACTCTATAAAGACCCAATGGAGGAATCTGACACACCTCAATATCAATCACCATCATAACCACTGATAAAAAAAGATTTGAGCACTGGACACACCACCAGGGGTTTAATTTGTCTTTAGCTAAAGGTCAACTTAAGTCATTTTCAAACCCGATTCCCAAAAAGTTGGGACACTGTACAAATTGTAAATAATATATAAAATATAACGTTAGGAATGACTTTCCCTAAAAATGGCAGGTTTGATATGGGCCGATAGTTGTTGAGCACTGTAGCATCAAGACTGCTCTTCTTTAGGAGAGGCTTAATGACAGCAGTTTTTAAGGCCCTTGGAAATGTTCCAGACTGTAAGGAATTATTGACTATATCAGTGAGTTGTGGTAACAAACTGCTTAGTACTGATTTTAGAAATCTAGTGGGTAAAACATCGAGGCAGCAGGTGGATGAACTCAGGCTGGAGACAAGTTTTTCTATTGTTCTGTCATTAATTTGTGTAAAATGTGTTAAACCAAGTGTCTCCTAGGTGGCTGCAGTGTTGTTGTATGCCCTTTGGACTGTATCGCATGTTTAATGCCTTGAACCTTGTTGTTGAAAAACAATGCAAACTCATTGCATTTAGTGGTGGAAACTAATTCTGACAGTGACAGAGGCATGGACCCGTCTGAACACTCAGACTGATTCTGTTTTCTCTGTTAGATCGTGGATCTGGACTCAAAGAGGAACCGGAACAGAGAGGCTCTGAGTGCACTGAGAAACGAGCTGTCCCAGTCCGGTCAGTCAACAGTACTGACCGACCGAAATTTGATTAAGTTCAGGGTTTCAATTGAATGTTTGAAGTCTGTGATTAGTTTCCATTCATTTTAAAGACTTTATGTATGGGACAAGGAAGCATCTTTTTCTTTCACTTAAATTAGTAAAATTGAATACATCATATCAATACTTTTTGATTATTCATTACTAATCTTCTAAATCTGTACTAAATTTGATGATGTTCTGGTGTATTTTCCAGAAAAAGTCAAGGTTTGCTTCGGCAACATTTTCATCAAATTACCGTCAAACAAAACCAGAGAGATGATTCAGAGAGGTAGTCTAACAGAGATAATTTTTATTTGATCTATTTTCCTGGTCAGCGCTTTGTCTCATTGGACCCCATCTTGTTTGCAGACCAGGAGCAGCTCGACAAAGAGATCAACAATCTGCGTAAAGAACTGAAGGCGAAAGTTAATCGGCTCAATGATATACAAGGTGAGACGTCTGGCTTTGTTAACGCTGCATTCTTCCACTGTACAGCAGCTGTTACTTTGGATACTCTCATAGTTTATAACTGGAGAGATGTGCTGCTGCTGAGTGTCTCAAACTTAATCTACAGATGATGCACAACAGAGGCTTCATTTCATATTGTATTCTCTGTAAAGGATATTCTGTATTCTCTGTTTGCCTCTGAAAGGATAGCACACAACAAACTTACAAGTTACATCTCTGCGTAAAATAACACAAATAAATCACCTGGGATGTAATCTTCCTCTTGTTGTTCTGGTTCTCATTGTACTTTTATTGTGACGTAGAAAACAAATTCAGACATTAGTCAATATTATACATTATTCATAACATTAGTTTAAATAAACATACAAAAGCCTATTCATTCACTTATCTTTTGGGCCCAGTATTTCAAACATAATCCTAAAGGATTAATCCTTGTGGATTGGATCTTTCTTTGAATTGATCCAAAATTTGGGTATTTCAAACCAAACCAGATTTGATTCTGAAGATTTAGATCCAGATTTCCGCGGGGTCAAAACTTTAGGCAGAAATAAAGATCAATTTGATTCTAAGATTCAGGATTTTATTGATAACACCTCCAGTGGATTTCAGGCTGATTCCATGTATTTGTTTCCTCACAAAGTTACTTGAGAACCCTTCTCTACTATTTATAAAGACAAGTGCCATTGTAATTCTACAATTAAAATTAGAAAACAAAACACTAAAAGACAAGATAAACAAAATAAGACATCAATTCTAGTTAGATAAGGTGTACCTTGAGTTAAAGTTACTTTTATTCGACCAGAACGTTTTTTTTCTTGATTGTAAATGACATAAGCGTCTTCCAGAAGTTAATAAATCAAAGTACAAGAGGCATCGATGTGGATTTTTTTTTTTTGTGGCATGTCCAAAATTATTCATACCCTTCTCAATAATCAAGAGAAAAGCCTTCATTGGCTATTACAGCAATCAAATGCTTCCTATAATAGCTGACTAATAGCTGACTGCTTGATGTTGTTGTTGAGAATCTTGATGTATTGTTCTATTTTCATTGGGTTTACTGTGATTAGGTTCCTTGAAAAACACCCCCAAAGCATTAGGTTCCCATCACCATGTTTGAGAGTGGGGATGGTGTTCTTAGGGTTGAAGGCTTCTCATTCTTTACGCCAAATGAAGGATACATCATTGTTTCCAAAGAAATTATTTTAATTTCATTTGACCATAAAACAGAAGACCAGAAGTCTTTGTCTTTGTCTTGATGAGCATTTGCAAAGGTCAAGGGGGCTTTTGTGTACCTTATCTGGAGAAGTGGCTTTCGACCACGTCCTTTGAGATTTTCTACAGTGTGTGTACTTTTTAATAATACATTGCACTGCAGCCACTGGAACTTGAAAACATTTAGATATGGCCTTATAGCCCTTTCCTGACTTGTGAGCAGCCACAATGCACAGCCGCAGGTAGGGGTGTGACGATAACCGCATCACCGCAATACCGCATTAATGAGATGCCTACCGCGGTGTGAGGTCATTACCGCACATGATTTAGTTATTTATTTTTTATTTTTATTTATTTTTTTTGCTGAAAGTTACAGGACTGCATATGGTGTGTGATTTGAACTATAAACACTTCCGAGAAGACCGTTACAGCGTCCTCTGTTAAACCAGTCCTACACTTATTAACTGAGGATCTTTTTCTCCCAACCGATGAAGAAAACCTGAAAAAAAAATGGTTGGAGTCTTAAAAGACAAATATAGTGCACCTGCAACACAGCAACTATTGGCAAAGGCCTCATTCATTGACCCAAGACACAAGGACATCAACCCACGAGATGACGTTAAAGATGCGCTCCTGGAGGAGATGCTGGCAATGCGGCGTGATATTGGGGATGGAGAAGCTGCAATGAGTGCCGCTGCGGCTGGAGAGGCTCTGATCCGCTTGCCTGGTGGCGGGATAATCAGGCTCGATTCCCTCTTCTGTCAAAAGTGGCAAGAAAATATATGTCTATATGCGCTACGAGCACTCCATCGGAGCGTGTATTCAGTGCGGCTGGCAACATCGTCACCCCGTTAAGATCCTCGCTGAAACCTGACAAGGTTCACATGTTGGTTTTCCTGTCACGCAACATGAAGACGGAAAAATAAAAGCAGCAGCACGATTCACTTAAGCGGCCCAATAGACAAACACTTGTTTGTTTTGTTTTTTTGCACTTTAAAAAAGGTTGTTCATGTTTAGCCTATATAGTTAACTATTAATATTTATCTACAATTTATTATAAATCTTAATTTGTTTATTAGTTTATAATAGAATACTGCTTTATAATTATTAAGAAGAAAGTTTAACTTAAGCCTAACTATTAGTTAATTATTAATATTTACCATTTAGTATAACTGTCACTGTTATTTGTTTATCTGTTAATAAAGAATACTGGGTTATAATTAATACAATTTTCATTGTATTCATTTCCATTACAAGCTGCATGCGTTTTTTAGTGTGATTAACCGCCAAATCGCGATTCCTGTTGCTTCATCACCGCGGTAAGAAAAAAAAACCATACTGTCACAGCCCTAACCGCAGGTCTTCACTGAGCCACTTTGTCTTAGCCATGACTGTCCACAAACAAACTGCAGAGAGCTGCTGTTTTTCACTTGAGTTGATTAAAACAGCTTTTCTTAATGAATCAGGGTAATTAGGATGGACTGTTTGGAATGGTATAGAACTTTGGAGTTGCCCATAGACTGACAGTTTGCAAAGGGTATGAATAATTTTCGATATGCCACTTTTTGTTCAAATGTTAATAAAAGCTGAGAAATATTTATTTCCACTACAATGCCTCTTGTACATCGTCTTATTATCTTCTGGAAGATAATGCCTGTGATGCCTGTGTCATTTCCAATCAGGAAAAACCTACTGGTTGAATGCAAGTAACTTTAACTCAAACTTTGCCAGAGGTATGAATAATTTCTTGACATACACATATGTGTAAGATTGTGTAAGATTGATTTTTTTCCCATTTTGTTGTTACACTCTTTAAGGACAGCAGTAAGTTAAGCTATCATTAGCAGTCAGGGGCCGCCAGAGTCCTTCAACAATGAAAGTCATTTGTGGAGACAGAATCAGTTTTAAAGCCACATATTCCATTGTGCTTGCTGCTATAAAAAAGATATGTTCACATTTAATACCATTCTTTACATAAAGCAGCACCCCTCCTCCCCTGCCCTCAGGTCTATCTTGCCTAAAATACTGATAGCCAGGGATTGTAAGCAGTTAGCTCGAGTTGATCGATGTACCCATGTTTCTGAAATGCATTAGTCCAGTTTTGAATGTGTTATCTGTTCTGACTTGGATACAAGTCTTCTAATGTTCAGGTGGCCGCCAGAATGTTCTTTGGGTTTCAGTTTACAGTCCCAGTTAACTATTGCATGATTGACAGTCTGAGATATTTGAAGAGACTTCTGCTTAGTGACAGTGGAGATGTGGCACATTACGCCACCAGGGAGCCCACCCTGGTGACCACTGGTAACGCTGGGTGTGTGTTTAAAAAGAGCACAGCTTTTACATGTATGGGGGGGCAGCTCCATTTTGGGGGATGTTAGGCAGCAATAGGCCACAGTCACTCACCTCTGTGTATCCACAGTTTTCATATTTTACCATATGTCTCACCGTTTATCTTCTATCTTATTTGTCCAACCGCACGGGCAAAAAGCCATTATATATATATTTACAGAAACCCTGTTCCAATATGTAATCTATTATAGTATTACTATATAAACTATTATAAATGAACTGCTACACTTCAGAGTCAGATCTTATTAGTGATTCTCTCCAAATAGAAATGATTTTTTATATTGAAACTTCATTTCAGTGTGTTGCTCCTTGCAGTGTTTTCAGTGACAGTTTGTCACTCAGTGTTGAGGTCTCTCACTGTGAGTCAGGAATGACTTTATTCAAACTTCACATAGAGGCAATTCAAATGTTCTGAGAGAGTAAACGCTGTGCTCATTTGTCCTTACATTATACAGTCTGGTTTAGTTCTACTATCTAAAATGAATAGTTGTAAATGTCTCTGGTCGAGCCAATGGAAACTGCCGTCAGTCTGGTGCAGACTTGGAGAAGAACTTATGATTATTCCTCTGATAAAGCAGCTGAAAATCCTTCATGTCATTTTTGGACTCAAGTATCAGTCACAGTAAAAGTAGAAATGTGAAAACCTGTGAAGGAGACCTGGCCCAACCTCTGTCCTTAGTGTTCACCTTTTTCTTTGTGTGCTGTATTTTGTGTGTGTTTACAGGGAAGCCTGAGCTGAGGGGCTACAGCCTCACGTCTCTTTCACCCAATGAACTCAAGGCCATCAACAGCCTCCTGAAGATGTGACCTCATGACAGGGGCGCAGTGGCTCAGGGGGTAGGGTGGCATCCTATAAACGGAAGGTTGGCAGTTCGATTCCCAGTGTTCCCAGTGCATACTCTCCTTGAGCAGGACACTTCACCCACCTGGTGTATGATTTTTGAGTCCCTTGGGAGAAAAGCGGATATAAAATTAAACCATTATTGTTATTACTGCAAATTCTGCCGTTTTTCTACATTGTCCAAATAAACAACTCCCTATCCAATGGATTTTTGTTTTATGTTTGAAAATGACCAACTAGAAACAAGGTAATAGTCCAGACAATGTCACCTGCCCCAAGTAGGTCTGTCTGTAAATACTTGAGAAGCAGCTGCCATTAACTGAACTGTGAGGCTGTGGGTCAGAGATGACAGGAGCTGGCCCCAGATCCACTCTCAATTTGTTTTTATTTGTAAATTTATGGATTTCTATTTCATTGTTTTATATTGGTCTTTTCGATTCTGGTTTGGTTGCTGTGACTGTTGGCCAGTAAGTTCACAGACCCATGCTCAACTTGTTTACCTGCAGGTAGAGAAATCTGATTTCAACAAGTTTTAAATGCAAAAGTCAGGGTTAGCATTAGCTTCTTTTGTCTTTTTAACAAAGGAGTAATGCTGTAAAATACTAGCAGCATTAGCCTGAGGACACAGTACTTTGATTATCTCATGTATGTAAACTAGGACAAGGGGAAAGGTCCAGCTGAGAGGACTTAACTGCGCTATGAGCATAGTAAGGTCTGCATGTAAACAATGAGTAGTTGAAAGTGGGACAGGTTAAGCACAACTAAAAGTGTTGTACAGAGCTGAACAGCACCATACTGCTGGATAGGCATCACATTAACCCCACTGAGGAGGTGGATCTTACCTACAGATGATCTGTTTTTTTGGAATCCGTGGTGTAGTGAATGAAAGCTTGGCTCTTTTCAGAGAGCTAGTTCTTTTGGCTCAGCTCCCAAAGAAGAGCCGACTCTTGACCGGCTCTGAATTTAGGATTTTTTGTAGGCCTTTATTTTACCATAACTTTGCAAAAAATAATGTTTTGTGTTTTAAAAAAACCCTACATGTGCAGTGTTTTTTATAAAAATCATTATAATTGCCTTATTTTGTGCATTAATTCTGTTATAGAACCATTCTTTTCTTTAAATATTTTAATCAAACATTTATTGCACAATCAATAACAAAACAGCAAATAAATCCCCAGAACAGAACTAGAACCAAACTCAAGCAAACAGTATTAATGTCCTCAGTGAAGGTTGGCATTCAAAAAGGTCAGATGCCTCAGCTTGGATGGATTGAGCCTATTTCTTCTCTCTGTGAGTATCTGCCCTGTTTTTGAGAAGATTCTCTCTGAAGGAACAGATGTTGCCACAATACACAGTCTCCCCTCCATTACCTTTACCAGGCGTGGAAAGACTGAGGCCTTGGCCTGCCACCAGCTCAGTGGGTCTTCTGCTCGTTGAATGATGGGCTCCTCAAGATAAGACCATACCTCCATTATAGCATCAGCTGTAGGATTTCGTCTTACAGCATCTCCTGTAGCTCTTTCATCAAAAAGCCTCCAAAGAACAGAGGTTTGTGGTTCCTCATCCACTTGGCCTTCTAATGGCGGAGCTGGCTGGCCTTGAGGGGTGCATTTTGCTGCTGCTGCACTAATTCTCTGAAGTGCCTCATCAACAGCTGTTGTCATCGAATGCAAGTTTTTTAAACCTAGGATCCAATAATGTGGTTTCTGAGAGGACAGTGTTGTACTCCATACGCAGAAATTTCCGGTCCATGGCGGAACAAAGAGTTGCAACCAATTCTTTCACTTTCTGCATGGTTACAGTCTGTTGGACTGTCACCCGCTGCAAACCTTTGCAAAGCAGGAGCATTTTTGAGGATGAGACATAGCTGAGGGAGAACTTTTTTTTTTAATTAAGCTCTTTTTTTTTTTTAACTATGTGGCACATTATTTTATTGTTTGAGCTTTGTATTGCTTGTTTTTGTACAGCGCTTTGAGAAGTTGTCTTTAAAGGCGCTTTATAAAATAAAGTTTATTATTATTGTTTATTATTATACTGTGTGGTTTAATAGTGACTGAATGGTAGTAGCAGAAAAAATAATTCAAGGTACCTGTCTGCACTTATCTCCACAGTCACCTCCTCAAATGGTTGCAGGACGGTGCAGACCTCTTTCACCAGCTCCCATTCCTCTTGACATAGAGCATCAACTGGTGCGTTGATGAGGGCCAGGGTGGAAATGATGGCATCTTTTGTTTCAAGAATTCGTTTCAACATATAAAATGTTGAGTTCCACCTGGTGGCACACTCTTGTTTGGGCCTCAGTTCAGGCATCCCCATCTGGCACTGTGTAGACTTTAGTCTTTGTGTTGCAACTGTGCTTTTGTGGAAAAACTCCACAACAGCCTTCACCTTATCCACGGTTGGTTTGACCACCTTCAGGGCATCTCTAATCATGAGGTTTAGTGTATGTGCCAGACATGGGTGGTGGGTCCACTTCAGAATGTTTATGGCTTTGGTGATGTTTGCAGCATTGTCACTCACACAGCACACCACTTTGTCCTCTACTTGCCACTCTTTTGCCACTCTTACTAGCTCCTCTGCCAGGTTTTCTGCAGTGTGTCTGTCTGTGAACTCAAAACAGTCCAGAAGGCAAGATGTCATCTTGTAATTTTCAATGAAATGGCAACCGACAGCCATGAAAGAGCAGGTTGTTCTGGAGGTCCAGCAGTCAGTTGTCAGGCAAACTGATGGAGCTTTTTTCACCCTTTCTTGCCATAATGCGCATTCTGTGTCATATAGTTTAGGTATTGTTGTTTGGGACAATGTTTTTCTACTGGGTAGAGTGTATGTAGGATTTAAAGTTTTGACAAAACTTTTAAAACCTCTGTCCTCCACAATGGAAAAGGGTTGGAAATCAGTAGCTATCATTTTAGCCAACTCTTCATCAATGCTGTGCTGTTTGGATAGGGTCATCACTTTGGGTATAAACTGGTTTATTTTGCTTCGAGTTGCAGTAGGAGAGGTTATACCTGCCTGTGTGGGGAAGCCAGTAGATGCTGCTGCAGTTGCTGTTTTTTGGGGATGAGACACACCAGGATCTGTAGATGGTGTGCTAGCTTGAACTCTCTCCTGCACTGTAGGATGGACAGTTCTCACATGTCTATGCAGGTTTCTGGTGGAACCTGCTCTAAAAGTAATTTTCATCTTGCAGTGAATGCACTCTGCTTTATTGTTTCCATTATCTTTAAACTGGAGCCAGATGCTGCTTCTCTTTCGACTGTCACTCATAGTTTCAACCGCTATTCCTCACCGCTACCTGACAGTAGAGTTGTGATGTTCGCGAACGAACCGATTCTTTTGAACGGCTCACAAACATGAACGATGGGAGCCGAGTCGCGGCTGGAGGGGAGCCGTTCTTTCTGTCGTTCTTTTTTCCTATGCGTGTCTCACACAGATGCACACAAATGAGCTCCTCCGCGAGACAGAACAGTTATAGGGGGAGGGGCGCACCCAGCGCAGGCCGACCCTTTATAGCGTGATGATATTAGTTATTAGTTGTGCACGCATCCTTCACGTGAGTAGCCTACTTCATTGCATAACTTTGTTATTGTTCATTGACTTGAAGGGGCTGATGTCCTATTTGCAAAGTTTACAGTAGTAATAGTATGTAGACATTTCCATTTTATTTATTCTAATTTTATCTACTTTAAATATTTTTTGTTTTCTATCAAAATGTTCTTGTGTGATAATGTTCTTGTGTGATAATGTTCTTGTGTGGAAGTGTAAAAGCTGTTTTGCACAGAAATTCATTGCAGCCGGCTTTGTTTTTGATGTTTATTTGTGAGTAGGTATTGTATGAATAACATAAGTCAACGTAGCTTTACACACACACACACACACACACACACACACACACACACACACACACACACACACACACACACACACACTTTGTACTAAATGTAAATCCAAAATAGTGATGTCACTGTCTAAGCAGAGGGATTTGTGCAACCCTATGGAATATAGTCCACACATGACAAATGAGGTAATAATCAATATTTCAGAATAATTCAAACTCAGATATTGGTGTGTGATATCTGAGTTTGAATTATTTGACTACAAATCTCACCTCATCATTCCTCCCAGTGATTATTTCCAGGATAAACTGTGATGCCCCCAAGCTGGCTTCTTAAAACTGACTAAATATTTAAAAAGAGCCAAAAGAAAGGAACGGATCACGAAGATCCGGATCCCCACAAAGAGCCATAAATCCCATCACTACCTGATAGTGTCGTTAACTTGCAGTGGAGTACCGCGCCACTTCTCAGCGCCCCCCTCTCTGTTTTTACATAATGGTATGATCCCATATCCTCACATCTGATTGGCCGCAATACCTTTTCTGACCAATCAAAACAAAGTTCTGCCTTGAGCAAAGCTCAAGCTGAGCACTACGGAGCCCCACAGGGGACAGAGTGAGTTTTTTTTTTTATATTTATATTTGCGAGGGAACGCAAAACTATTGCGAGGGAACGCAATGAGCACTGAGACGTAAGCAGCGAAAAGAAAAAAACTGGGAGCCGGCTCTTCTGATTCACTACAAAGCATCGGCTCTCAGAGCCGCAGCTTTTGCGCATGACACATCACTAGTGTGGTGAGCTTTTGTCAGAGTAGAGAAGAAAAGTGTGCTGCAGGTGTAAAACAAAAACATAAAAATGTGACTGCTGAATGTGTTAATAAAGTTGTGAACATGTTGATGCTATGTATTCGTCAGTCTGGACGTTTTTCTATATTAAAGACTAATTGCACATTAATGCTAATGTTTTCTGTCACAAACATGTCTTTACACACAGTGCTACAACACTTTTACAAGCCTCATTTTTTAAACAAAAAAAGTCATTTAGTGCAGTGTTTTTTACTTGCCATGAGATACTAGATATCTTGCACTTGCTCTACTGCACTTCTGGTTAGACCTAAACTGCATTTCGTTGCATCGTACTCGTACATGTGTAATGACAATAAAGTTAAATCTAATCTAAGATTAGATTGTCTTGGCTTGGCTACTCAAGCTAAAGTGAGGAATCTTGGAGTTATTTTTGATACCAGGCTTTCATTTGATTCTTTTGTCCAGAGTACAGTTAAATCATCCTTTTTTCACCTCAGAAATATAGCTAGACTACGTCCTATGTTAAACTTCTCAGTAGCTGAAAAGCTGATGAATTCCTTTGTTATCTTTAGGATAGATTACTGTAACGCCCTTCTAGCTGGAGTCTCTAAATCTACACTTAACAAATTACAATATGTACAAAACTCGGCCGCCAGGATACTAACTGGGACCAGGGTTTGCAATCACATCACTCCAGTTTTGGAGTCCTTACACTGGCTCCCAGTCCGATTCAGAGTAGATTTTAAAATTATGATGCTGACAAATAAAGCATTGCATGGCTTGGCCCCTTATTATTTATCTGAGTTGTTAATTTCCTATACCCCAACTCAGAGACTGCGTTCTTCACAATCCAACTTGTTGGCTGTTCCTAAAACACGCCTACGATCTATGGGTGACAGGGCCTTTTCCTCATATGCTCCTGTCCTTTGGAATTCTCTGCCTCCTGATCTTAGGGAAGCACAGGACTACGACATTTTTAAAGGTAGACTTAAGACTTATTTTTTTAAATTAGCATTTGATAGTTGATGTTACTTTTATTGTTTGAGCTTTGTATTGCTTGTTTTTGTACAGCGCTTTGAGAAGTTACCTTTAAAGGCGCTTTATAAAATAAAGTTTATTATTATTATTAAGATAAAATCTAACCTGAGACTGTCAGATGTTCCTCAGAAAATTATAACATTTTCCTTAATTGGTCAAAAATATATTAGTATAATGCATGAATGAATGAATGAATATTATAAGTTAATTAAGTTAAGTTACTGGTAATAATTTTCTTATAGTGCTCTACAGGCAATGTAGTGACTGACCTGCTGAGTAATTGGTATACCACCTAAGTCCTGGTGAAAGCAAAAACACTGGGGGCAAGGCAATATGGTGAAAGTTATTTTTTGTGTGGATTCTGGGGAGCCAACGCAACCGACTCTGCTATGTTTGGTGTGTGGGGGGAAATTATCCAACGGTGCCATGGTCCCAAGTAGCTTAAACGCCACAGATAGAGACAAAGCAAGAGCTTTGTGTGTGCCTGTCTTTTGTTCCTGCCAGGATATCAGCTTTGTGTTAATCTAAGAGGGCCCAAGCCCCCAGAGATTCAATTGTCATTGTATATACTGTTTAAGGTACGGTGTGTCAGTTTGCATGTTAAAAATGCACCTTGGCTCAAAAAAGGTTCAAATTCACTTATTTAGTGTATGTTCTGAAAGATCTAATTGCAGCTTTTAATAATTCTGTGATCACATTACAAATCCAACATCCAGCAGCCTAATATTTCTTTGGCTATAACTAAAACCTGGATTCCAAACTGGATATAATACTTGAGCTTTATTGACTTATTAACCCCCTCCCCTTTTTATTCCATGTGCTCTTCTAGGATTTGAGAGAGGTGGAGGGATGGATGATTTGTATATTTACCGGGACTCGCTGTGTAACATAAAAGAGACATTCAGACACCGTTTTTGAAGAATTATGTCACTGGGAGCTTTTAAGTACATGGATTCTTTATGGGTATGAGCCCAGTCTGCATTGGGAGTTTTTAAGTTCTGGAATTTAGATTTAGCTACAGGAACAAGGCCAATTAACAAACTCGATTCCAAAAAAGTTGTGACACTGTACAAATTATGAATAAAAACAATGATGTGGAAGTTTCAAAACTCAATATTTTATTCAGAATACAACATAGACGACATCTCAAATGTTTAAACTCAGAAAATGTATTATTTTAAGGAAAGTTGGGACAAGGCCATGTTTCCCTCTGTGTGTCATTGCCTCTTCTTTTTATAACAGTCTGCAAACGTCTGGGACTGAGAAAACAAGCTGCTCAAGTTTAAGAATGTTGTCCCATTCTTGTCTAATACAGGCTTCTAGTTACTCAACTGTCTTAGGTCTTCTGTGTTGCATCTTCCTCTTTACAGTTTTCTATGGATGAAAGATCTGGTCATTTCAGAACCGGATCCTTCTTCTACGCAGCCATGATGTTGTAATAGATGCAGTATGTGGTCTGACATTGTCATGTTGGAAAATGCAAGGTCTTTCCTGAAAGAGACGACACAATTTGTGTGAATAAACTTTGTGTCCCAACTTTTTTGGAATCGGGTTTGTAATTGGTTGATCTTCATAAGACTCAGAAACATAGCCCATATACAGTACATATACAGTTGTGCTCATAAATTGGCAGAATTTGTAAAATTATAAAATTTTTTGGCCATTCTTCAGAGAACAACTGTGTTTACTCTTTTTAAATCATAATGACAACAGAAACTACCCAAATAACCCTGACCAAAAGTTTAAAATATCCCAGTTCTTAATACCGTGTAATCCCACCTTTAACATCAATAACAGCTTGAAGTCTTTTGTGGTAGTTGTGGATAAGGCTCTTTATTTTCTCAGATGGTAAGGCTGCTCATTCTTCTTAACAAAAAGCCTCCAGTTCCTGTAAATTCTTGGCCTGTCTTGTATGAACTGCACATTTGAGATCTCCTCAGAGTGGCTCAATGATACTGATGTCAGGAGACTGAGGTCAGTCCAGAATCTTCACTTTATGCTGCTGTAGCCAATGACAGGTCGACTTGGCCTTGTGCTTTGGATCATTGTCATGTTGGAACGTCAATAAACCAATTGAAAAAGAGTCTGTAGCACAATAATGATTGATTCTCCAGCGCCGTTTGACCATCAGCCAAAAAGAATGTTGTGATTTACAAACGAGCTCCAGGAACAATACAACTGTCTGAGTAAATGCTAATGAATATGCTGCGTTTGTAGACTGTTTGTAAAACTGTTTTAACACTATTCAATATTATCAGTTTATGGTTTTTGATTGTTGTACTGATTTTCTGCAATATCTTTTTTCAATTGTTATGCTGTTGTTTAATTTCCCATAAAATTAAAGTCCCAGGTTTTTAGGTTTGAAAATATGGTCACCCCAGTTATGTCTGTGAAGGTTCTCAGTCATCCAGGACATCTTGAAAAAAGGTTGAAGTAAAAGCATCTGGACTCGGTTTTCAAGGTGAAGACGTTTGGTCTCTAATAGTTTATGCAGTGACAGTTATGCCGGTAAAACAAAACAACAGCTTCACAAGAGGATGTATCAGCACAGAAGAGCCAATCCTGGAGGATTTAAAGAGAAAGGACATTCCTTTGAGGACAGCAATGTCCGAATTTTGGCCATAGAGGCCAGATGGTTTGAGAGAGGGGTGAAGGAAGCCATTTTTGTAAAAATGGAAAAGCTCTCTCTGAACAGAGGAGGTGGCCTCAGATTCATGTTGCTTGGTATTTATAACAGTGTTTTGAAACCTAAAACAAAAGAGTAGCCACAAGGGGGCAGTGCAGTGCAGGCAAATGAGTCTGATGCTTGCTATTCATTAATAATGTTCTCACTGGTATTATTTCAGTGCTTGCTTATGAAAAACGTGTAAATATATTGGTTAAAACTACACTATGTAACTGTATATGTCTTGCTGTCTCCTTGACACTTAAATGGTCTTTCACACTTTTTCTTTCTAATGCTCCATTATACTGTATGAAAGTATGAAAGTTGTTAAATCATAAATCTTACTACAGCAACACAATTTTCCACACGTATGATGAATATTTATACACAACAATGCTACATTTGTTTGCTTCTGAGTTTTTTAGGTGGTGCAAATTTCAAAAAGAGACAGTGTTTTAATTTTGTCCTGGTGTCCTGTATATGTTTCTACCTGTAATAAAGACAAGTCATTTAAAAGTGACAATGATAGTGTCCGTTTACAATGGGAAATTTGTTCTTTGCTTTGAACCCAACCATTCCATTATTGCTGCAGTAACCTGTCAAGAGGTTGGACCCGTAGACATTATATACTTTGATGCTGCATTAGCCGCTTTGGCCCATTGGCACAATACATATGTTATGTAGTTATATGTTCAATATACAATACAAGAAAGGTGGAGTTCTTATTTTTATGGATAAAATGCACTTATGATTTTACATGGTTTTACAGCGGTGCTATCAAATACTGTAATAACAATTAAACTAAAGTTTAGCCAAACAGCAATTCTTATTGGTGAAATGTAATGCCCGAGATCTGGTTTGGATTGTGAGCCATTTGGAGCAGCAAGCACAAAATTCTACTCTGAACTACCTTTTCAGTCAGGGTAGCCTAATCACTGAAGTACATTCAAAGGGTCTATCCAAAATGGCGCCGACTGACATACACTTCAACAGTCAATGCGGTGTCTACGTATATAAATGTTTATCAATGTTAAATCATTGAGCCAGTATAAGGGCCGACTGGAGAATTACCCTATAATCTCCATATTTTTCAAGGTTGGTGGGGAAACTGCAGCACCTGGAAAAAGCCCACCAGAGCATGGTGGGAACTATACTGAGGACTTTGTGCTGTAGTTTTGTAGTTTTTTTGTAGACTTTGCCACTAGAGTCTGGCAACTCTAGAGTCAAATCCAGACGCTGCTAGTTTTCACCAGCTCCAACTTTGTTTGAGTGAACACAGCACACGCAGACTATTAGAGTTATCTCTGACCTTTTGATTAAAGGTGACAAGGACACCAGGAAATGGATTCTCTGAAGCAGAGGCTCTATGTCTGGGACATGATCAGGGCAGGCGGGTGATTAAAAAAAGCGCTACATGCTTCCATTGGACATTGGGTGTGCCTTCAAGATGATGCTCAGTGCCTCCCAAATGATTATGCTCAGAGATGTGTGTTAAGGTCTGTGGGCAGTGGGGCAGGCCTATTTCAAATCAGATTTACTCAAAAGAATAGCATTAGTTCTTCTTTCATTTGGTGAATAGTTATGTTTCATTTCTCATCTCTTTATTCTTTACAAAAACAAGTTAGGGACATTCTTGTAGTGTCATGACTAAAGACGGTGTATGATACACTGCAATAGATCCCATTGAACAGTTCTAAGTCCAGTCTTAGGCCAGGTCCAGTCTGCCTCGTGCACCCCAGAAACCAGGCACATAATATTATTATAACAACTTGAGTTAAAAATATTTATTGCCATTATTCAGCTCATACTTCTTTCTGTCATTCCTTACTGGTGATGTGCCCAGTATTAACCAGCCTCAACTTGTCATGTTACACACAGTACTCTACAACTTTAACCTAAGAGTGTTTCTTTTTATAGCCAGTTTTCACTGTCAGATGTGTTGTTGATTCAGACATACCAAACATCCTTTGTCATGTCTTGTGTGATAAACAAGCAGTGCTGTGCCTGGGTGCATTTTCACACTGTAAATAGATGAGGCGTGTCGTTGAGCGTGAGCAGACAGGAAGAGCTTGGGGCAGAGCAAGCACGAGGCACAGGGACAATCACCGAGCAGGTACGGCCCGTGTGGGGGTGGATTCCCTGCTCACAGCCTGGTTGCGTGCCATTGTTGCATTATCTGGAACCAGTTTGGAGTGATGAGCTTGTGAGTCAAAAGACTGAAACCTGCTGATGGTCGAAAAATGCTCACATATGCACATGTAAGACACACAAATAGTGTGACGCATGCACTAGCAGCAATTATCAGCATCCTCCGGTGAAAGGATGGTGTACAGTCACCATCATGAGTGTTCACTCAAAAATGTCTCCAGTAGAAAGTAAAAGCCTTCAGTGAACAGACTACATACATTCTGTTTTACTTTTTACTTAGAGTTATGGAATCACAAGGGCCAAATGTCTCCAATATGAATCCATCAGAGGGCATTGTGTAAACTTGAGGAGCTAAACATAGGAACAAAATGAAAGCCACTATTTTGTCTATCAGGGAAAAACAGACAACCTTGTCCTACAGGTTCTTACAAAGGACAAACATGAGAGCACACTCATGTTTAAGTATACAATACAGATCCTTGATGACAGTTCATGACTTTTACTAATTAAATAGCAGTGGCATTTCCTCCCAAATGCCAAGGGAAGCCAGGCTTCCTCAGTTTTTCAGACCATTGTTGTCATCTAGCTTCTGAATTTTTTGTGTTGTTTCCATTCATTTCTTCTTTATTTCTCTGTAATTACTCTCATTTTATCATGTATCAAAGATGTATCTAAAAGTTTTGTGTTGAATGAGCGGAGAAGAGCTTGACTTCCCTTTGTGAAAGCCAATCTGGTGAGACTGCCCCTCTGTGATTGGTCAGAAGTGAGCCAGAGGAGGCCACTTTGCCCCGGAGAGCCGTCTTTCAGGAACCCATAAATACTAACAGAGCACAGGTTTTCTATCAAGCTTAGTTCTAGCAAGGCAACAATCTCTAACACTGATCTGTAACTCACTCTCCCGTTTTAGGCTCACTATATATTGTGAACAGATCTTAACTAAAACACATACTGCCGTAAGTCTCACATACACATGTTAAACTACACGAAAATACCTGAATATATGTAGATAACATGTAGCAACAAACATTTTAAGCAGGTCTTCCCTAAACAGTACTTCCGGAAGTTTTTAGCTTTCCATAAAAACAAGCTTACCTAAATTGAGTGGAAGTCTGGCCCTTTCTGCTTTTAACAGCACATCTTTGGGACTTAAAGGAAATGCTTTCTTTGTGCATATCCCCGTGCACGTCAGGTCCTCTAATGGAGAGACAGCAGATATTGGGATCCGGGTCACGGCACCAAATGTTATAAGAATTTTTAGTTCAGATTACCCAGAGAGATGATGGAGACGGCGTACAGGATAAAGTTTGCTTGGAAAAGTAAACAATACATGAGATTTTGTATCATGCTGTAGGTGCCTATCTTTCACACACCCTCCATGACAAGTTCCCAGGTGCAGGATTCAGTCCTTGGCAAGTTATGTTTATGTCTAGTTATGTGCGCATGCGTCAACCCGTGTGCCACCAGTTACAAATGCTCCTATTAGCTTTCTCACTTTTCCTTTATTTTGATATAGTATTGCGTTTTATTTTGTCACCAAATTTGGACTATGTCTTGCAAACCAATTGAGGACACGAACAGGAGGAACTTTGGAGTCTTTTCGGAATTCCTGCTTTCTGCACTTGGAACTGTCAAGTTACAATGTAACCCCCAGCTGATGGCATTGTTTACACAAACGATCAGCTGATAGCACTGAAGCCGGCTTTCGCGGTTAAAGTGGCCAAAGTGGCTAAGGCGACCACAGCAACTGTAACAAGCCTCTCCGACATCTTAGAGGGCTGCAGACGTAGAACACACAGGGGATGCAGGGGAAATAAAAAGCTACTAAAAAAGGAGGATGGTAAAGAAACAGAGACTTAGGCTATGTCCACACGAAGCCAGTGCATCCCCTATCCGATCTTGAGACGGCGTCGTCTCAAGAAAATATCTGCGTACACACGACCGGCTGAAAACGATGTAGTATATATGCCAGACCAGTATGGGGCGCTGTAATTCTGCCACAGATATACACTATACACGGGGAAGAAGACTTTGAGCATGCGCATAACCTTGCGCGCTGCAGAAGAAGACGAAGACCTAAATATTTATTTTCTAATAAAAGCAAGTTCTCAAATTGTTGCAGTCATTTATTTAGAGTGTAGTAATTGGTGCCCTCATGTTTGTTGTTTGCTCTTCAATATACGGACTGAGTTCTGAGTGCTTTGGACATGCGGACATTCTCTCTCCATTCATTTTCTCCAGGTTGCTCTCCTGGTTCTCTTTCGCGGTGGATCTTAGAGCATGTGGCGTATAGTGTTGTCCATTATCGCTTGTTGCTCACCACAACTGCATAGAAGCAATAGATTTTGCTGTAATAAAGCTAGTAGGCTTAGTAGCTTCTGCAGCACGAACTCAATCATGTAGTCCGCCATTATTGTTGTTGCTGTTACGTGTGACGAGGCCGACACGTGATGCGATGACATCATCGTTTTCACAAAATATACGGATTGGCTGTACACACGACACTGCAAGGGTGTCGCAAAGGTGTTGTCGAAAGATTTATCCACTTTAGAACCCTGTTTCAAAAAATAGCGGATTCAGTCTCCCAAAACACCGGATCCGTGTGGACGAAAGGCCAATACGATACAAAATGTATATGGATACAGTGATTTGTGTCTCCGTGTGGACAGCCCCTTAGGGTTAAGCCATGTCTCCCCTCTATCCTCATGGGAAACGTACGCTCCCTTGTCAACAAAATGGAGGAACTAACTGCACTTGTCCAAAGTCAGAGGGAATACTGCGAGTGTAGTTTAATGTGCTTTACGGAGACATGGATGCACCAAGAAATTACTGCTGACAACGCCTCCATCACGGGCTTCCACACGGTGCGAGCCGACTGGCACTACGCCAGCAGCGGTAAGTGCAATGGGGGCAGACGGTAAAAGAGCGCATCTGTAATCAGGACGTGGAACTGTGTGCTGTTGGATTACGTCCATTATTTGCCCAGGGAGTTTTCACACGTTATCTTCATGGCTGTTTATGTGCCCCCATCTGCCAACCCCCACAGTGCCTGCGGCACTATTCACTCTCCAATAGCCGTGAGCTGTTACCCGAACAACAAGCCATGGATTACGAAGGACGTTAAAATCACACTCAACAAGAATAAGAAGGTGTTTAGTGCGGGCTGCAGGGAGGAGGTGCGAGCTACGCAGAGGGACCTGAGAGTGCAGATGAAGCTGGCCAGGAAGAAGCATGGGAGGAAGCTGGAGTGGAAGCTCCAGCAGAACAACATGAGGGAAGTCTGTAGTGGCATGAAGACCATCACTGGGTACAAGTCAACCAGTGGTGGAGGCATTGAGGGCAGTGTGGACAAGGCCAATGTGTTTAACAGCTTCTTTAAAACCGTTTTGACACTGCAATCTCTGATCCCACTCCTGTCTTCATAGCAGAGCGGCAGCCAGCAGCCACTCCTACATACCTCCCTCCCCCTCCTCCCCCCACTTATCTGCAAGATGGCCCCCCTTGCACCTTGTCCCCAAACCCGTTTGACAGCACTCTTCTGGAGATCACCGGCCCCCCCCCCTGACACCTCCACACTGATCACTGGCACCCCTCCCCCTCCTGACACCTCCACACTGACTTTCACTGCTGAACAGGTGAGGAAACAACTGCAGAGACTTAGAGCAGGAAAAGCTGCAGGCCCTGATGCATGAGCCCCAGAGTCCTGAAAGCTTGTGCCCCCCAGCTCAGCGGAGTTCTACATCAGATCTTCAACCTGAGCCTCCAGAGAGTCCCACTGGTGTGGAAGACGTCGTGCCTCGTTCCCGTCTCAAAAACGCGGTGTCCCAGCGACCCCAAGGACTACATGCCCGTGGCACTGACATCCCACGTCATGAAGACTCTGGAGCGACTCGTCCTGGAGCAGCTGCGACCCATGGTGCAGCATCTACAGGACCCACTCCAGTTCGCCTATTAGCACCACCTCGGTGTGGACAACGCCATCATCTAACTGAGTCTACACCCACCTGGACAACCCGGCCACCACTGTGAGAATAATGTTCTTTGACTTCTCCAGTGCGTTTGACACCATCAGGTCGGGTCCGCTGGCTGACCTGAAGAAGTGATGCAGGTAGATGCTCCCCTGGTGTCCTGGTTTGTGGATTACTTCACTGGCAGACCACAGTATGTGCGGCTGCAGAGCCGTATGTCTGACACTGTCATCAGCAACACTCGGGTGCCACAGGGGACCGTTCTCTCTCCTTTTTTCTTCACCCTCTACACCACAGACTTTAACTACTGCACAGAGTCCTGTCACCTTCAGAAGTTCTCTGACAACTCTGCAGTGGTTCGATGCATCAGCGGATGTGATGAGAAGGAGTACAGGACTGTTGTGGACAACTTTGTCACCTGGAGCAGAACCACCTCCAGCTCAACGCGATAAAGACTAAGGAACTGGTGGTGGACCTGAGGAGGATTAAAGCCGCTGTGACCCCCATCTCTATCCAGGGGGTCAGTGTGGACGTGGTGGAGACGTACAAATACTTGGGTGTGTATTTGGTCAATAAACTGGACTGGGGCAAGAACGTGGACACTGTCTACAAGAAGGGTCAGAGCCGACTCTACTTTCTGAGGCGGCTGAGGTCCTTAAACGTCTGCAGGACAATGCTCAGGATGTTCTATGAGTCTATGGTGGCCAGTGCCATCATGTATGCCTACACCCAGCGGCCACTCCACTCTGGGTTAGGTTTTGTTCAGAAATTTAAGAGAAAATGTTTTCAAAACACAAAATATTTTTAAAGCCTACCCTCGGTCTACTCCACTGATCAGACACCAACAAACTCTTTCCAGATGGCCTCCCTAGCCAAAATATGCAAAAGAGGTAATGCATGCTAGTCCCAAGCACCTCTCGGGAAAGACTACAACTTTGGCCTCTTCACTGCCTTGGCCCCTCCAAGGCAGTTATCCACCGAAAGTGGCTCCCTACCAGCAAGAAGAGAAAAGAGAAGTTTGACATAAAGTCAGCAAGCCCCCGAAGGAGTGAGAAGACAGGACGCACTGACGATGACGATGTTGGGCGTACATTTCCTTAGAAACAATACAATAGCACAGATGTACACATTCTTATACTAAGTAAGGTTATACTTTTAGAAACAATACAATAGCCAAATAAACTGGTTCTAATACAAACTATGGCTATATACAGTGCCTTGCGAAAGTATTCGGCCCCCTTGAACTTTGCGACCTTTTGCCACATTTCAGGCTTCAAACATAAAGATATGAAACTGTAATTTTTTGTGAAGAATCAACAACAAGTGGGACACAATCATGAAGTGGAAACAAATTTATTGGATATTTCAAACTTTTTTAACAAATACAAAACTGAAAAATTGGGCGTGCAAAATTATTCATCCCCCTTAACTTAATACTTTGTAGCGCCACCTTTATCTCCGATTACAGCTGTAAGTCACTTGAGGTATGTCTCTATCAGTTTTGCACATCGAGAGACTAAAATTTTTGCCCATTCCTCCTTGCAAAACAGCTCGAGCTCAGTGAGGTTGGATGGAGAGCATTTGTGAACAGCAGTTTTCAGTTCTTTCCACAGATTCTCGATTGGATTCAGGTCTGGACTTTGACTTGGCCATTCTAACACCTGGATATGTTTATTTGTGAACCATTCCATTGTAGATTTTGCTTTATGTTTAGGATCATTGTCTTGTTGGAAGACAAATCTCCTGTATTTGGCTCCATCCATCTTCCCATCAATTTTAACCATCTTCCCTGTCCCTGCTGAAGAAAAGCAGGCCCAAACCATGATGCTGCCACCACCATGTTTGACAGTGGGGATGGTGTGTTCAGGGTGATGAGCTGTGTTGCTTTTACGTCAAACATAACGTTTTGCATTGTTGCCAAAAAGTTCGATTTTGGTTTCATCTGACCAGAGCACCTTCTTCCACATGTTTGGTGTGTCTCCAAGGTGGCTTGTGGCAAACTTTAAACAACACTTTTTATGGATATCTTTAAGAAATGGCTTTCTTCTTGCAACTCTTCCATAAAGGCCAGATTTGTGCAGTATACGACTGATTGTTGTCCTATGGACAGAGTCTCCCACCTCAGCTGTGGATCTCTGCAGTTCATCCAGAGTGATCATGGGCCTCTTGGCTGCATCTCTGATCAGTCTTCTCCTTGTATGAGCTGAAAGTTTAGAGGGACGGCCAGGTCTTGGTAGATTTGCAGTGGTCTGATACTCCTTCCATTTCAATATTATCGCTTGCACAGTGCTCCTTGGGATGTTTAAAGCTTGGGAAATCTTGGATACACAACAGTATCTGGGACCTGCCTGGTGTGTTCCTTGTTCTTCATGATGCTCGGACCTCTGAGACTATCACAGTGCCTGTGCATTTATACGGAGACTTGATTACACAAAGGTGGATTCCATTTATCATCATTAGTTATTTAGGTCAACATTGGATCATTCAGAGATCCTCACTGAACTTCTGGAGAGAGTTTGCTGCACTGAAAGTAAAGGGGCTGAATAATTTTGCACGCCCAATTTTTCAGTTTTTTATTTGTTAAAAAAGTTTGAAACATTGAATAAATTTCGTTCCACTTCATGACTGTGTCCGACTTGTTGTTGATTATTCACAAAAAATTATAGTTTCATATCTTAATGTTTGAAGCCTGAAATGTGGCAAAAGGTCGCAAAGTTCAAGGGGGCCGAATACTTTCGCAAGGCACTGTATATTTTTATAAGCTTTATGCTGAAGCTTGTTTGGTTACATATTACATATTATGCATGCTTATCATTTTAAGCTCAATAGGACTTGACTTGAATATGGGGAATAAAATGCACACTGGGATGCATTTTCAACAGCTGTAATGCCCACAAAGCTCTATAGAGGAGACAGCATGAACAGAGAATGAGAACAACATAAGCCACACCACAAGCTGTTACACTGAGTCAGAAAAACACTTAGTGAAGCAGTCTGAGATGAGACTTCAGCTGGAAGGCAGCCAGCAGTAATGATTAGTCACATGCACCTGTGTGTTTGTTTCTGCTGGGACTGCTGCTCCTTTACACAGCAGCAGTTACAGTATGTTGCACAAGCACAGGCAGTTAGACTCCTCTGCGTTCAACAGAAATGAACTCCAGAAGACTGTTTCTACACAATATTGGTAAGAATAAGAGATAAAGTCATGTCCCAAAGCTCTATAAATACATATATGTGATTAGAAGTCATAATAAGACATTTACAAAGACCAATAGTGTGCCAACTGGAAGTTAAGAGTGTGTTTTAGAGATGACAACAAAACAGTTTTTCCTTAACTGTTTAAGTGCTTCCTTAAAGCAATACTATTTGGTATAACTTTTTACCCCCAAATTATGGAGGTTAAAAAGTATTACAATAGTATTAAATTAATTTCAATGGTTTCTTGACATGGAACAAAGAAAGTAACTGCTCCTTTAGAAAAAAAAAGTGTGAATTTAGATTTATTTATAGGATATTTGTGAACAGGTAACAGTTCCATGTAATTCCAGGCCAAGTCGACCTGTCATTAGCTACAGCAGCATAAAATGTAGGTTCTGGACTGACCATCTCAGTCTCCTGACCTCAATATTATTGAGCCAACCACTAACTATGAGTGAAAGAAATGTTTTGGTGTTATCATTAATATTCTCTGAAAAATAAAAAAAATCCTGAGCACAATCGTATATGCTATTTATACTATATAGACTTATTATAGGCAGTCTGTCTCAATCGTGTACATTTTTGAGATTTTGTGCAGGATGAGATAAATCATTAGAGATGTTTCTCAGGACCAGCCAACCCTTTTTAAACGAATCACTGCAGTACAGGGTTGTTGACTGATTTCAGCAGCTAATATTTTGATTGGACACATATCAGATTCATTTATTAATCATTGTTTTTTTTACTTAAAGGCAAAAGAACGCAGCACACCTAGTTTTTAGTCATGTCTTAAGTTGTTGTCTGCCACCACTGCGTATGTTCCTCACGCAGAATGAACTTTTGTGAGGCAAATTTTGAGTTAAAGTTACTTTTATTCAACCAGTGATTCAAAATTGGAAATGACACAGGCATCTTCCAGAAGATAATTAGCTGATGTACAAGAGGCATCTTTATGGAAATAAATATTTCTCAGCTTTTATTTACATTTGAACAAAAAGTGGCATATCGAAAATTATTCATACCCTTTGCAAACTGTCAAAGGCTATGGGCAAATCCAAAGTTCTATACCATTCCAAATAGTCAGGTTCCAAACAGGTGAAAAACAGCAGCTCTCTGCAGTTTGTTTGTGGACAGTCATGGCTAAAACAAAGGAGTTCAGTGAAGACCTACAGCTGTGCATTGTGGCTGCTCACAAGTCAAGAAAGGGCTATAAGGCCGTATCTCAATGTTCATTCATTCATTTTCTTCCTCTTGGTCCCGTTAGGGGTCGCCTGTGACCAGAGCCTATCCCAGCAGCTTTGGGCCTGAGGCGGGGTACACCCTGGACAGTGGCCAGTTAGTCGCAGGGCTGACATTTAGAAACCGACAGTCACAGACAATCATTCACTCTCACATTCATTCACTAGGGACACTTTAGAGTTGCCAATTAACCTATACATGTATGTGTTTGGCTGAGAATGTTTGAGTCGGCCGGGTTTTAAACTCACGATCGTCTTGCTGTGAGGCAGGAGTGCTAACCACTCTGCGTAGTGCAATGTATCATTACATTCTTGTACCACCTTCTTGTTTGCGGTGGTGATGGACAGGCTGACAGATGAGGTCAGAGAGCAATCTCCACAGATTACAATGTTTGCAGATGACATTGTGATCTGTAATGAGAGCAGGGAGCAGGTGGAGGAAAGTCTAGAGAGGGTGAGGTTTGCTCTTGAGAGAAGAGGTATGAAGGTTAGACAGAATACATGTGTGTGAATGAGAGGGATCCAAGTGGAACAGTAAGGTTTCAGGGAGAAGAGGTAAAGAAGCTGCAGGATTTTAAGTACTTTGGGTCAGGAGTCCAAAGCATTGGGGAGTGTGGAAAAGATGTGAAGAACCGTGTCGGGTATGTTGTGTGATAAAAGAGTACCAGTAAGTATGATGGAAAGGTTTACAGGACAGTAGTGAGAGAAGCAATGTTGTATGGTTTGGAGACAGTTGCACTGAGGAAAAGGCAGGAGGAAGAGCTAGAGGGAGCAGAGCTGAAGATGTTGAGGTTCTCTTTGGGAAGGACGAGGATGGATAGGATAAGAAATGAGTCCATCAGAGGGACAGCTCATGTGAGATGTTTTGGAGACAAAGTTAGAGAGTCCAGGTTGAGATGGTTGATTGGACATGTTCAGACGAGGGACAGTGAATATATCGGTAAAAGGATGCTGAGGTCAGAGCTTCCAGGCAGGAGGCAGAGAGGAAGTCAAAGAGGAGTTTTATGGATGTGGTGAAGGAGGACATGAAGGTAGTTGGTCTGAGAGAACAGGATGCAGGAGATAGGGCTAGATGGAGGCAGATTTGCTGTGGCGACCCCTGAAGGGAACAGCCAAAAGGAAAAGAAGATACATTTTCATGGTCTATTCATGTCTCCTGGACAACCCAGCCGGGAAAAAAGAGAAACCAAAAGTCAAAGGCAGTTTTTGAAAGTGTCCAGACAGTCGACTGGATGCTGCTCCTCATTTTCAAGACCGCAAAGGTGTGCAGGGACATGCACGAGTCTCTGGTGGAAACCAACGGAGCTCCTCTTTGAATTGTAAGGACTTCGGACTGATCCAGGCCATGGACTCAGTTGTCACGTTGCCTCGAGCACATCTCTGAGTTATTTTGCTATCAAGGAAGGCCATAATCCTGTCTCCGCTACAAACAAAGAAGGCCTGCAAATTTGACATATGAGTTGGCATCTCTCTCTGATCTGGTACACTTTACCGTTAATTTTAGCAGTCCCATAATACATGGCTTTTGTTTTTATTAGTTTTAGTATACAATATCCCATTGTTTCTCAGTCTGTTCCTTACAGTTCAATGTTATTCATTATTTATTCAGAGTTATGTTCTTCTTCATTATTGCCCAGTAATTATCTCTTCTTAATCACCATATCACCTTATGCTCAATAAACCATAAACTTTTACCTATGTGATCCTACACATCAAGTTCCTACACATCAAAAAAGGTCTCCCTTCAGATAAGTTAGCCGTTAAGTTGTTTCTTGAGATAGTAATACTCGAGTGGTGCCTCATCTTCTTCTATAACTCTAAAACATTCTAATACCCTACAATTATTGTTTGGTATAATTACCAAGGATGTAGACTTTTGTTATTAATAATAGCCAATATTATTATTAATTACCCTGTGAATTATGAAACTAATGACTCACTTGGGCTTTAACGACTCTCATCAGGAGTCACACTGCCCTTTCATAGCTAACGACTATGAGACCAGATCAACCTGGTCCAATCAGAGTTTGTTTCAGGTCAAACCCCTCCCTCTAGAGAAATAAGCTCAGCTCTTTTACCAGTTGATCTTAGAATTGATAAAGTCTCTTGGGATTAGAGACGAAGCGTCTTCACCTTGAAAACTGAGTCCAGATGCTTTTGTTTTTTTCTGTAAGTACCCTGTAATTACCTAGGTAATGCTGTACAGAGTCTACCCAGATGTATAATTTTTAAAGGAATGTCAAGCTTTGGAGAAGTGATTGTACAAAGCAAACTTGATGTTTTACCTAGGTAATTACACCTGTAATTACTAAACACAACCATAATTACCTGGTAAGAAGTGGTCTGGTTTAATATTTTTTCCACCCACATTTCAAGATGTGTCATACTGTAGAAATGTTTTGATTGACTCATTGACTCTTCTACCCCCCCCCCCCCCCACCATCCCACTCCCCTCACAGACTCTCCTCTCACCCACCACCATCCCACTACCCTCACAGACTCTCCTCCCACCCCCGCCATCCCACTACCCTCATAGACTCTCCTCCCACCCCCACCATCCCACTACCCTCACAGACTCTCCTCTCACCCCCACCATCCCACTACCCTCACAGACTCTCCTCCCACCCCCCACCATCCCACTCCTCATAGACTCTTCTACCCCCACCATCCCACTCCCCTCACAGACTCTCCTCCCACCCCCACCATCCCACTACCCTCATTGACTCTTCTACCCCCACCATCCCACTCCCCTCACAGACTCTCCTCTCATCCCCACCATCCCACTCCTCACAGACTCTCCTCTCACCCACCACCATCCCACTCCCTCATAGACTCTTCTACCCCCACCATCCCACTCCCCTCACAGACTCTCCTCCCACCCCCACCATCCCACTACCCTCATTGACTCTTCTACCCCCACCATCCCACTCCTCACAGACTCTCCTCTCATCCCCACCATCCCACTACCCTCACAGACTCTCCTCCCACCCCCACCATCCCACTCCCCTCATTGACTCTTCTACCCCCACCATCCCACTCCCCTCACAGACTCTCCTCTCACCCCCACCATCCCACTACCCTCACAGACTCTCCTCTCACCCCCACCATCCCACTCCCTCATTGACTCTTCTACCCCCACCATCCCACTCCTCACAGACTCTCCTCTCACCCCCACCATCCCACTCCCCTCATTGACTCTTCTACCCCCACCATCCCACTCCCTCACAGACTCTCCTCTCACCCCCACCATCTCACTACCCTCACAGACTCTCCTCCCACCCCCACCATCCCACTCCCCTCATTGACTCTTCTACACCCCCACCATCCCACTCCCTCACAGACTCTCCTCTCACCCCCACCATCCCACTACCCTCACAGACTCTCCTCTCATCCCCACCATCCCACTACCCTCACAGACTCTCCTCTCATCCCCACCATCCCACTCCCCTCATAGACTCTTCTACCCCCACCATCCCACACTACCCTCACAGACTCTCCTCTCATCCCCACCATCCCACTCCCCTCATAGACTCTTCTACCCCCACCATCCCACTCCTCATAGACTCTTCTACCCCCACCATCCCACTCCCCTCACAGACTCTTCTACCCCCACCATCCCACTACCCTCACAGACTCTCCTCTCATCCCCACCATCCCACTCCTCATAGACTCTTCTACCCCCACCATCCCACTACCCTCACAGACTCTCCTCTCACACCACCACCATCCCACTACCCTCACAGACTCTCCTCCCGCCCCCACCATCCCACTACCCTCACAGACTCTTCTACCCCACTATCCCACTACCCTCACAGACTCTCCTCTCATCCCCCATCAGCCCACTACCCTCACAGACTCTCCTCTCATCCCTCATCAGCCCACTACCCTTGCACTACTGCACCTTAGCTACCAACTGTTCATACAGTACCAACTGTTTACATTTCGCTGTTTGCACTACCTTAAATCTACTGCTTACCTTAAGCTAACATACAATTGTGTACATCTACCTGTAAAATTCTGTTTATAGTTGGAGACATCTGTATATTACATTTACATTTATAGTACATATTCACCTGTAAATGCTGTTTATAGAAAGAGAAACCTGTAATTATATTTATGGCACACACTCACCTTTTATAGTAATAACCATCTGTATATTTATATTCATTGTACATATTACCTGTAAATCCTGTACATCTCCATATCCTGCACGTATGCAACCATTGTATATATCCTGCACTTGCTGCTATTGCACTTCTGGTTAGACCTAAACTGCATTTCGTTGCCTTGTACCTGTACTTGTGTAATGACAATAAAGTTGAATCTAATCTAATCTAATGTTTTGAGAGCAGGCTGGAGTTGTAGAGCACTGGTTCAGGTTAGCTTTGTTTTATTCAGGTAATTGTAACCCTGTTAATTTTGCCCCCATAAGGCCCTTATATATTGTGTTAATGTAAACGCTTGTAAAGCCAAACGTTGTACAAACCAAATAAATTCTTGAGGAACTTATTTGGATCTCCATTGGAACTTGAAACCAAACCCTTGTGAAAACGTGGTTGTATGTAGTGAGTTGTTACCACCATTTTGTGTCACATTAGCATACTACAGTCACTGAAAAACTGTGTTGTTACTGTTGTTATAAACCAGTTGGGGTAACATTTAAAAATAACTGTGGTAACGGCTTACAGTGTACATTTTATTTTTATTTACTAAACTTTGTCTCCGCCTCCTGTCTCCTCCTGTTTGTCTCATGGTCAATGGAAATGCCATTGACCATGAGCTGCTGGCTTGGTACAGGCTGCACAAGCCTAGTTTAATGCAGCACACAATTGTTAATTTGTTTGGTAACATGCAAGACTAATTTTAATTTGTTTATTGTACTGTTGAACATACTTGGTGCCAATTATACAAATAATGTATGTATGTATGCCTATAAAGGAAAAATATGTTTACTTTGGAACATTTACCGTATTTTTCGCACCATAAGACGCACTTTTTCTTCACCAAATAGTGTGAGGAAAAGTGCCTGCGTCTTATGGTCAGAATACCATATATTACGGTATTCGGACCATATCTTATATCGCTCAGAGCGGCAGTGGGTGAGGAAGGACCCGCTGCCGCTTTGCAACTCGTCTCATGGTCCGAGTTGCAGAGCGGCAGCGGGTCCCCCGGGACCTTCCGTGTCCCTTGAAACTGCATCATCCTCCCCCGCCCCGTGTCCAGGCTTCTCAGTAGTCCACTGAGGCAGCGCCCCCCAACCCTCCCGCGCTCGTGTCGCCTTGCCTTACCGTAGTGGCAGAGCGGCAGCGCGGGTCCTCCCTCACCTTCCTTACGGAAGCCGATGTGTGCAGGAAGGCGCAATGCTGCTGTACTGTGTCACCGCCGTATGCCATTGGAGGATAGCATGTAGTAGGCGGTGTTACAGTACACAGCAGTGCGCATGCCCTTCACTCCAGTCATATAATTCAAATATTATTCTGTTATACTTTATTAAATATTTTATTACACTATTTGGTTCAGAATATTTTTTTTCCTATTTTTCTCCTCTAAAAACCAGGTGCGTCTTATGGTCGGGTGCGTCTTATGGTCCGAAAAATACGGTATACCAAATTTGAGTAATAATGCTGATGGACTGTGAAGTAGAGATACAAATGCAAAAAAGTTTTAGTTAATGAATAGTTAATTCTCTGCTCATTTTGTGTAGACTGGTTATTACAGAGGCTTCTTCTGGTTCAGGATTCCAATGCTCGTTCTCTGAAGCTGGTTCCCTCCTCGTTCGCCCTGGTGCCTCAGCCCTCGGTGCAACTCCTCTACTAACAGCAATGGCTCTTAGTAGAGGATGGATGTCTTGGGTTGAACATTGAGTATTAATGGGCCAGTTGGACAATTTCCACTTTTTTGAGTGCACTCAGAGGTATTATTATTTATTTTCAGGTACTTTGGAATTTTTTGTCTTTATTTTATTTACTTGAGATCTCAATCTGTTTAAACATTGTGTACTAAAAATGTGATATTGTTTGTAAATGATAGTATATTGAATGAAATGCTTTAAATGATAATTGCACTTGTTTTGCAACTTGCTTTTCTGTGCTCATTGGGGTGGAACCTATAAGTCCTTTCAATTGTAAGACGTATGTCTAGATTCAACCTACTCATTGAATCTAGACTTAGATAACCCTATTCTTAGATTCCTAGAGCTGTTGTGAGTAGTAGTACCACTGTGGGGTTACTTAATAAATCCAAAAACATACAAGGGATAACAGATTTATATGAGCATTTTTCCGCTAAGTCTAATGCTCTTGCTGCTCTTGTCTTTGTCTTTATGTGGGATTTTTCTGTTCCTGACAGATAATATTTAACACTGGATTGAGACAACACTTGAATTACATCCATAAGTCTTTCTGCGTGAACAGTCTGAATACTGGAGCGCTGAAAAACACATGCGCTGTGTTCTGTTTGACATATGATCAGCCATATGAGTTTCTGACAGAAATATGGCTCCCAGAGCTATCATCTGTTAGGAGTAAAGCTATGGTTGTCTGGCATCAATAGTTCAAATGCTCTCTCTTGTTCACACAAAGCCACTTAGTACTTAGTAAAAGGAGGTTCATGAGGGATCATTGTTAGTAAAGACCCAGTTTCGAGAAGCAGACAAAGAATTTTTGTTATGTAGGGCCTGGTTATTTTGCCAATGCACTGCTCTCTGTACTGTATGTATAGGTGTGACATAAAATGTCTGTCTCCGCCTCCTGTGTCCCCCTGCTGTCTCCTTCTGCTGTCTCTGCCTGCTGTCTCCTCCTCCTGTCTCTACCTCCTGTCTCCGCTTGCTGTCTGCTCCTGCTGTCTCCTCCTCTTGTCTCTACCTCCTGTCTCCGCCTGCTGTCTCCTCCAGCTGGGTCCACCTCCTGTCTCCTCCTGCTGTCTGCTCCTCCTGTCTCCGTCTGCTGTCTCTGCCTGCTGTCTGCTCCTGCTGTCTCCTCCTCCTGTGTCCTCCTGCTGTCTCCTCCTGCTGTCTCCACCTCCTGTCTCCGTCTGCTGTCTCTGCCTGCTGTCTGCTCCTGCTGTCTCCTCCTCCTGTGTCCTCCTGCTGTCTCCTCCTGCTGTCTGCTCCTCCTGACTCCAGCTCCGGTCTCCATCTGCTGTCTCTGCCTGCTGTCTGTTTCTGCTGTCTCCGCCTCCTGTGTCCCCCTACTGTCTCCTCCTGCTGTTTCCACCTCCTGTCTCCGCCTGCTGTCTCCTACTGCTGTCTCCACCATCTGTCTCCGCCTCCGGTCTATGCCTGCTGTCTGCTCCTCCTGTCTTCTGCCACCTGTATCCCCCTACTGTCTGTTCCTGCTGTCTCCGCCTCCTGTGTCCACCTGCTGGGTCCGCCTGCTGAGTCCGCCTGCTGAGTCCTCCTGCTGAGTCCGCCTGCTGTGTCCACCTGCTGGGTCCGCCTGCTGAGTCCGCCTGCTGAGTCCGCCTGCTGTGTCCACCTGCTGGGTCCGCCTGCTGAGTCCGCCTGCTGAGTCCTCCTGCTGAGTCCGCCTGCTGAGTCCTCCTGCTGAGTCCTCCTGCTGTCTCCGCCTCTTGTCTCTGCCTGGTTTCTGCTCCTGCTGTTTCCGCCTCCTGTCTCCTCTTGCTGTCTCCGCCTCCTGTGTCCGCCTGCTGTCTGCTCCTCCTGTCTCTGCTCCTGCTGTCTGCTCCTCCTGTCTCTGCTCCTGCTGTCTGCTCCTCCTGTCTCTGCTCCTGCTGTCTGCTCCTCCTGTCTCTGCTCCTGCTGTCTGCTCCTGCTGTCTGCTCCTCCTGTCTCTGCTCCTGCTGTCTGCTCCTCCTGTCTCTGCTCCTGCTGTCTGCTCCTCCTGTCTCCGCCTGCTGGGTCCACCTCCTGTCTGCTCCTCCTGTCTCCGCCTGCGGTCTGCTCCTCCTGTCTCCGCCTGTTGTCTGCTTCTGCTGTCTCCTCCTCCTGTCTCCGCCTCCTGTCTGCTCCTCCTGTTTCCTGCTGCTGTCTCCGCCTCCTGTCTCCACCTGCTGTCTCCTCCTCCTGTCTCCACCTGCTGTCTCCTCCTCCTGTCTCCGCCTGCTGGGTCCGCCTCCTGTCTGCTCCTCCTGTCTCCTGCTGCTGTCTCTGCCTCCTGTCTGCTCCTCCTGTCTCCACCTGCTGTCTCCGCTCGCTGCTGCCTAACTGTTGTACTGGTAGTTTATTTTAAACAGCTGTGAACGGCGAACATGAACAGAACGTATGTGTCACAGATAGTGGTTCACATGTTACCATTTCAACTCAGGCCAGATGAAATGAGTTTCAGAGCTCCTTCTTTGTGTACTGGAACCAACAATAAATGAAAGTGTGCCTCCTGGGCAGAGTCTGGTTAAGTTTCAGTCTGGCTTTTAAACAGGCAGATAATAACCATGAGCAGGTTTCTCTTAAAGCAAAGAAAAGTGTGGTTCTTGTGCCCTAGTGTCCTAGTTTTAAACTGATGATCTTAGTCCCATTTGCTCCTATTCTCTTTCTTTGTTCCTTAGTGCCTTTTGTCTCTGATTAATGTACATAATCTCAAGAAAAAGCACCTACCAAATGTATTGGAGGGCCAATTAAAACATTGCTAAAAACCTGCATGTGGCCTTCAGGCCTTGAGCTTGAGGTGTTTGCTTTAAACTGTCAAAGTATTGCACCTAAACCTGGGCAAATGTTACTCTTACTGTCGACTGATCATTCAGGAGTTTTTGAAAGAGGGTTGTATGAGTCACTATATACTGTAGGTGGACAGATGCACACCCACAGCCCAGGACCTGGAAGTTACTCATTTAACAAGTGTGAGAATGGTACCTTGGATGGATTATAAAATCTAGATGAATCATGACCATCGTTCATTTACATTGATAGCTGCCCTGTATAGCATCACAGATGTGTTTTGGGCTTCTGAGTTTGTATAATGCAGCCCATTAAGCATGTGCATGGGCCGATCCAAAAACCATAGATCCTGTGTTTCTGGTTTTTACTACATGACAACTCTGGGGGGGATGCTATGACAATATTGGTGAATAGGGCGGAAGTTGTCCATATTTATACAATCATTGGTTCTGCTTTGGGACCTATGAGCTTATGGCACAGAGGTCGTGTCTATTTCAACGACGATGTTTACCGTCTGTGAAATCAGAACCAAACGCCTGATACTTTTATATACTGTATATGTTTTGCAGAACTGTGCTTTTAAATGAAAGCAACTCTTCATCTTCATATTTCAGTCAGTGTCACACCATGTTTCTGAGTTTGGTAACAACATTAAAGTAGTAACATATACCCAAATATATACAAATCATCTTGATGGTTCTTAGACATGAGATCAGTAGAATCATGTATCTCACTGACACAACCCTCAGCTGGACAGAAAAGTCTAATAAAACTTTCCTGTCCGCGGACAAGAACCTGAGTGATACACTCTTCCTCACAATACAAGTAATAAAGAAAACAGGCCAATGCACTGGACCCTAGCAGAGTCGTCATGCAGCGGAGGAAGGGGGTCTCCTGTTCACGGCTTTACTGTGGTGATTGTGCATCTTCATAGCGGCTCACTTTACATTTTAGCCGGAAATACACAATAATCAGACTGGAGAGACATGTTATTATTACTAACAGAAAGAAAAACTTGAAAGGCACTACATGTTCTTTATCATTAAAACACTCATTAGGAAATGGTCGGCTGCACAGGAGGCATCTGCTGTAGCGTATATGGCTATAGTGGTATAAATAGAGCAATGCAAAATGTGTCTTATACTTTAAATCCAAAGTAGTATTATCACAGAACCCTTGTAATTTTTACTTTATCCATTACGGACATCTGCAGTTATTAAAAATATATTCAATGTCCCCAGTTACGTAATACTTCTTTAATTGAATCACTTGTGCACAGGATCCACAACTTCTCCACTGTTGCTGAACTGCAGAGAAGTCTTTTATCCCTGAGCTCCGGGTATTTATCATCCTCACAGAACCCCCTCATGTCTGAGATGTCCTTACAGCTTATGTGAGTGCATTTTCATGTTGGAGATAAAGTGCTTCCTCCCGGCTGTGTGCGCTCTCTCTTCTGAGCCTCAGATGATTATTGGAACATTCCAGGCTTGAACAAAAAACAACTCCAGCTTCACTAATTCTGTGTAAAATCAATGTATTTGACGATTGTTTTGAAAATGAGAATGTAGAATGACCAGATACTTTCAAACAAACTGTTACTTGGATTTTCTAAATGTTGTCTTCATGACAAACCCTGATCTCAAGATCATTCAGAACACAAAAATGTAGATTTTACACCCAAATCCTTTTCCCCCTCAGGTCTATAACAAATGATCATCTGCTCCGCTCTGTGCTGTGTAACAGAGCGCTCCCCTTTCTGCTGCTATCATGTTTAAAGCCTGTGACCTTAAATATTTCTTTCACATGGACACTGTTGAAACACTTGTTTCATCTCAGAACAGCTGTGTTGTACGACAGAGGATTTGGACTGGAACCTAAAAATAATATATCAGGAAATACATTTTATTTTTTCATTCAGTGAATGAAAAAAAAAATTTGTGTGGACAGATTTTTTGCAAAACACTCTTGGGAAGAAAATATATATCCATATTCTAAATAAAAATAGCTTTGTTTTTATTTACGCAGATTATCATGATCTTGTTATGTTTCTCCGCTTTTCCCCTTTTGTTTCTTATGTTTGCTCTGTTGTGTAAAGAGCTTGTGTACCACAGACAAAATATATTAACGCCAGGGCGCTGAAATAAAGGGGACAGTGGCTTGTCTGATGCAGATAGGATACTGGAGAAGAGCATAAGGCCCAGTAACAGACCAAAACAAACAGCAAAGAACAGTATAGCTTGTTTTTATAGGCTTTTCCATGGTCAGTATGGATACAAAGCATCACAAATAAGAGTACTGGATCAATATGGTTTGGTTTCAACACTGAGGTATACAGTTAAAAAAATAAGCCTAAACATTGCACTCTGTTGGACCTTAAACCTCTTTGACACACACTTCTAGAAAATCACATTCTGACGTTCTCCTGACATTTGTGTCCATACATTCAAAGTGCCCCTCAAGCTTGTCAGACACAATAAAAAGTGATGCATTATTCAAAAACCTATCTTTGTGAGTGTGGGCTTGCTGTACTATGTAGGCCAAGCCAGTCCATGGGCAGAGGTGTGACCCTGTAAGGGTTTGTTGGCAGCTATAAAAGCTGTAGGCATAGAGTGCCTTAAATAGTAACGAATGGTCCTAGATTTCTTGAGGGGAGCTCAAAGACTTACTGTTCACAAGAGCAGACGTTTGAGTTCTGCTGTTTCCATTTTAGATCAGAGTTGTTGACACTGTTGAACTGTTGACACATTTTGCCCTGATCACTTAAAGCTTGTTTCTTGATGCAAATCCAGCATTTTTACCCTCTTATTGGGTTGTAGACACAATTAGAGACTTATGTCTCCTTGGGGGTGCCAGCACTATCTGGCATTCAGGCACTTTCAACACATGGAGTGGCTAATTGTTCAGCAGCTACATGGTCATCTTCCCATTCTCAGAATTCTACTTAACCTTACTTAAATTTAACCCTCAGGCATGACCTCAATTTACTCCCATTTTGAGTCATTAAGGACAAAAATGTCCTCATCCAAAAAACAATACTGCTTAACATTTCTTTTGCTTTTTAGGCCCGAGCCGGTGATGACCGGGAGGGCCTATTGTTTTTGCTCGGATTTTTTATTTTTTTTTCTCCTCTTTCTTTTTCTGCACAATGATCCTAAATTTGACCCAGTGAACATGCACGAAAAGTCTTTTTTATTGGTCCAATTTTTCAAGCTCGGCGAAAAATTTAAGTATTTGAAGTCCCCGAAAAAAAAATACAAAAAATGACTCAGTGGCGGCCCCTAGAAAAGTCAAAATACATTGGGCCTATGGAAAGTGAAAGTAACTTTTTTCCAACGTAGAAAAATGAAACTTGGTACATCCATAGGACACCTCAGGGCAAACTGAAAAGTCAATGACAGCCACACCCTAAACTCAACAGGAAGTCCGCCATGTGGGGTGAAGCGCCACTAAAATCGCACCCCTTGCGCAGAAAGATGCAAATCATTGTGTTTTAATCTAAATGGCCCCAAATTTGGTGAGTATCATCTAGACTTGTGTGCCAACCAAAGTTGTGACTTTTTTTTTGATATCTTATCGGGTGTGGGTGTGGCAAGCATAGACATAATATACGTAGACGCCTCATGACGTGCTGGAGAGTGAGCCACGTCGCCGCCATATTGGGTGAGTCTCTCCACTCAACGCTAGCACCAGAGTCAATCGGAGTCAACGGAGATTGAGCAATTATGCCTGTATTTTGTGCAGCTTACGGTTGTAATAACCGACGCAGTATTGAAACTAGATCGCATGGGATTACATTTCACAAGTAAGATTGAACAATAATTTAGGTTATTTTACCATTTACCGTTTACTTACGTGTAACGTTCAGCAGGAACTGGTAACGCATCTTAGGCTACTCTCTCTCATAATCTCTTGCTGTTTTTTTTTTTCTCTTCACACTTTGAAGGTTTCCCAGTGATACAGGCTTGAGGAGGCAATGGGAAGTTGCTATTAGACGGAGGGTTTTGTTGTGACTGAGTCGTCAAAGCTCTGCAGTGAACACTTCAAGCCTGATGATTTTGACAGGACGGGTCAGATTGTCAGGCTTAGAGATGGTGCGACCCCATCTGTCTTCAACTTCCCATGTCATCTCCAAAGAGTAGGTGTATTTTACTCTACATGCTAACAGAGATGTCTATGATTCATATGTAAAACAAAAACAGTAAAACCGTTAGATATTTCTGCATGTATTAGTGATGTATTGTGTATTAAAATACACTGTGGGATACTAAAACCTTTTCAAGTGTTTTTAATGAAGTTTTTTTTAAGTATTATGTTTATTATATTTTAGCCTGTAGTGACAAGGAATACACAAACTTCAAGGAAAGCTGAAGAGAGCCTACCAGTGGCCCTTTCTCAGCATTTTCCTGAAAGTGAACCTCAGCCCAATGATGTGAGTATTTGTAGGCTATTTAATATGTCCCATACAGCTGTGAGCATCATGGCTGTGGTCATATCAAAATATCTACCTTGCTTTCTGCAACTCTTTTCAGAAATACTCAGACACTTATATGTGAATGAGTATATGTTATAAATAAATAAATACACACGTGAACAAATACACACCTTCTTTCACTCACATTCTCTCATACACGCACCCTTTCTCTCTTTCCCATACTCATGATGCTGGCAGTGATATTACAGATAAGAAATGTGTGCCTGCACATATGCACCAAACAACTGTGAGTGGTATGATATGAACATCACTGAAAATATTTTCATCCTTCTTTCTACTAGGACCACTCCTATGCATTGCCCAATTCTCCTACTCGTCTAAAGGCCAGACTCAGTGAAGCTTTGGCTAGAGTGGAGAGTCTAGAGCGGGAGAAGAAAAATGCAAAGACCCGAGAACGGAGAGCAAAGAAAACTGTAAAGAGTCTTCTGGAAGATCTGAAGGAAAAGAACCTTATAAATGAGGAGTTGAATCAAAGGCTTGGCTTCCATTCTGGTAAAAAGAAATTGATAATACCACCTTGAATTGTATATTGTTTACACTCTTTGTCAGACTTTACAAAAGGTATTATTTCAAGGGAACTTTCTAACTAGTCTGTCTAACTGGTTTAACTGAATTTCAGATCTTCAGGTAGACCTCTTTTCAAAGCGGGGCCATGAATACACCAAAGACCAGAGAGAGTTTGCCCTCACACTGCACCTCCATGGTCCGAAAGCCTACAGTTACCTGAGGGATTCTCTGCATCTTCCCCTGCCACATCCACATACATTGCAACGGTGTAGTACATGTTTTTTTTATTACACTTTTTAAACATACTGGTTAAAATACTTAAAACACTTCACCCCTACATAATGTACAACAAACAGGGAACTGATGTAGAAGTTTTGAGCGTGTATGTGCTATTTTGACTATTTTTTTCTTTGAAAATGTCTTCCAAAGTATTGGAAAAAAGAACAATCATAGAAAAAAATGAAAATGTGCCCAAAATAGGGATCCAAGGGTTGAAGCACTAAATAGCTATTTATTTTCTTTTTGTAAAGGTGGATGCAATCAGTGGATGCCAGGCCTGGGCTCAACACAATGATGTTGGACATGTTAAAGAGAAGACGTGAAGAAGACCCTGCTAAATATGGCTCTGTGGCCCTCATGTTGGATGCCATGGCCATCAAAAAACATGTCCAGTACAATCCCCATACCCAGAAAATGTCTGGATATGTGGATATGGGGAATGGCATGGATGAGACTGATTTAGCCACAGAGGTGCTTGTTTTTATGGTGGTAGGAATACAGGGTCATTGGAAAGCTCCAATTGCCTACTACCTCACAAAGTCTCTGTCTCCAGACACACAGAAGGTCCTGGTTGTCCATGCTCTGGAGGAATTGCATGCACGTGGCATAAAAGTGGTCTGCATGACAATGGATGGACATGCATCCAATGTCAACATGTGCAACCAGCTCGGGTGTCAGTTAAAGGAAACCCCATGAGCCGTTAAAAACCTTCTTTGAACATCCAGTGACCGCTGACAGGGTGTTTGTGTTGATGGACGCTTGTCACATGTTGAAACTGGCACGCAACATGTTGCAGGCTTACAGCCCGATAACCAGCTCCACTGGAGAAATCAGCTGGTCAAACATCGTTGAGCTCAACAATGTCCAAACAAAAGATGGACTGCATGCGCCAACAAGATAACAAACAAGCATGTTCAATTTGATGGCCAGAAGATGAAGGTGTCCCTGGCTGCTCAAACACTGAGTCGCTCTGTAGTGGTAGCACTGCGAACACTGAGGGACCTTGGTTATTCACAGTTTAAAAACTGTGAAGCAACGGCAGAATTCATTGAGGTAACATGACATACAAACATTGTAATATAACACTGCATATTCTGCATGAAAGCCATCTCTGTTTATACTTACCTGTAGAGGGAAATCCAAGCAGAGCTTTGTACTAAAGTACTTTTTTTGTATATTGAAATAAGATTATAATTTGATTTACATGATATGATACTACTGTTATGCTGCTATGGGTGATATATCAGTTAACAGAGCCTTATGCTTTTTAAAAGATGATTGACAGGTTGTTTGACATCCTGAACAGCCGCAATCCCCGTGCCAAGGGATACAAAGCTCCTCTGGGTGCTTTGAATTGGACAGAGAGTAGAGCTCTTGTTGAGAGGCAGGGAATACTTGCTCAGTTTGGTGATGAAAGATGGCACACCCCTCCACCAAACAAAGAGGTTTTTTTTTAAATATCGAATGGTTTCCACAAAAAGTTCAAACATCATAAGTTCATATGATGCTCTGTTCTCTTGCTACGCATCAAGTTCATAAGATGCTCTTTCTCTGGTTTGGATCGTTTTGCTGTCTGCAGTTTTGTTTCTGTTGACTCTTCTGTTCAGTATTTTTCAGGTCATACAGGACAGGTGTCAAATATGGTATGTATGTTCATACAATGTTGCTGTTTGCAAAACCAGAGGTAGGAGATAATGTGAGTCCCTCCTGTTTTAAGGAGCATATCTTGTATTGCACTTTTTCTTCTTGTTTATGATGTTTGTCTCTGCATGTTGGAATCTTCTTGTGTTCAGTGTTTTTCAGGTCATAGAGGTGTCAAATGGTATGTATGACATGTTCTTGTTTTTAAGCTCTCCTTGTTCAGTTTTAATATAGTTCCTAGTTGTTCCTGACACTGACTTATACTCTCAAGAAGCACCCAGTAATTTTGCACCCAGTAGATTTCTACTGCACTTAAATCATTTACCATTCAGGGACTTTATTGGAGCAAAACATGTATTGAGTACCGTACATGAATATTTGTAGAAAAGTCAATTAATGTCTTTCAATAACTGCAATTACTAGGTGCTCTCGAGGTTTCTTGTTTTGCCATGATCTTATTGATGAAACGTTTTCTTTTGAAGGTATCTGTCAGTCATTGGCTTTGTCATCAACATGGACACATTGTTGATGATGATTCCTGACCTGCTCCAAGTTCAGCGTTATGTCTGCACATACCGCTTCAGTCAGGATCACTTGGAGCTTTTGTTCAATTCTGTCAGGGCATCAGGTATAATTTTCACATTTATAATTAGTTTTTCAGTCAATGGGCCAGACCGGATATTGGTACCTTCTGGGTGGGCAAATTACAGTAGAAGTTTTTCTTTATATATATGTACAGTACCTATACAATCCTAGTTTACAATATGATTTGATGTGATAGACCTCTCAGACTGGTCACTTATTGGGGGCTATCACTTCATGAAGTAACCCAACCCCTAAAGCAAACGGCACATCAGACACCAGTGTGTATCTTTTTTTATAGCCTACCTTTGGAAGAAACATGGTTATACAGTTATTACCTTACTTACCTTTTATAGCCTACCTGTGGGGAAAAAATGGTTATACTGTTTCCTTACTTTACCTCAGAAGATATATCTATTATGACTCTGACTGTCCTCATTAAACATCTCTGTAATCTAAGTGTGTAAAAGGTTTTTTGTGGTTTTTTTTTGTTTTTTTTTTTTTGTTTTTTTTAGGAGGCTGGAATAACAATCCAACTGCAGGGCAGTTCCAAGGCATTTTCCGCCGTCTGATGGTCCGTTGTGGTGTCTCACCAAGTGGGTCAGGCAACGTGGCAGCACAAGATGAAACTGTGTCCCTATCAGCTGCAGACATGCACTCTGCTTTAATGGCAGAGGAAGAGCTCCTGTCTCCATTTGCCAACATATCTGCATTCATATGTGACCACAGTTACCTGCCCACCCACTTTGGTGGTCTTGTGGACAATGCCCTTGTCTACATTTCAGGGTTTGTTGTCAGAAAAATTCTGAAAAAACTGTCCTGTGAGGTGTGCCGTGCAAGCCTCGTCACAGCTGCTGTACCCTCATCTTTTGACCAGAGCTACCACCTGCTTGAACTTAAAAACAATGGTGGGCTGATGATCCCCTCAAAGGGAACAGTGAAGGTGGTCAGAGCAGCAGAGCGGGTGATTCGCCAAAACTCAAAAGAACAAGGTATCCGTGTGTCCTTCGTCAACCGTTTTGTTCGGGCGGAGATTGGTTCAGAGGATGTGTTCTTACTCGGGGAGCACATTGCAGACACCCAATTTGGAATTGAGAACCATCATTTCATGCTTCTGTCATTTGTGGTGTCTGTATTTCACAAAGTAAGGCTGCACCACATCGCAAAATTAACTACCCTGGAGTTACAGAGTGCAAGCATACGCAAGAAGCTGTGCAAAACAGTTCTTTTTAAAGGATTTTAGCTCCCCAGCCACAAGCCTGTCGTGTGTGTGTGTGTGTGTGTGTGTGTGTGTGTGTGTGTGTGTGTGTGTGTGTGTGTGTGTGTGTGTGTGTGTGTGTGTGTGTGTGTGTGTGTGTGAGAGAGAGAGAGAGAAATAAATTCAAATGAACAATCAAACTTGTTTCTTTATTAAAATATAAAATTCATTAATTTATACATTTATCAATATGCCATAGTCCACCATATGTCTTAGTTTAACCTCGTAATACAGAGTATTTCTACATGAAAGCAGAATTTTTTAATGTGTGACAGCGTCCTGTATCATAGCTAAGTCTCTGCCATTTGTAACAAACCAAACCGTGTGAAAATCCGGTAAAAACTCGGGGAGTTATGATCATTGTAGTTGAGAAATACACCTTCCTCAGTAGAAATAAATATGGGGGCGGAGCATTGGAGACTCATCCAAGATGGCGCCGTGCTGATACGTCCGCTCCAATTGGCAGCGTCAGTCTATGAGGCGTCTACGTATATTATGTCTATGGTGGCAAGCCTGTAACGAGGTGGCCATTTTTGTGAAAATAAAACGTCTCTTAACTCTCAAACGCCTTTTCGGATCGAGTTGGACCCAAAAAGGCGTTTGTGCACATTCATGACCTGAACAAAAAAATATGTAAATAAAAGGGTTATCTTTAGAAATGGCTCTCCAGCGCCCCCTACAAACTTATAATGGGACCCAAGAATTTAGTTTGTCATAGAGACATAAAATTTGGTACACACATCTCTTATGTCATGACGAGCATAAAAGCCAATGACAACCACCCCCTATCTATAAATGTGTTGCCATAGCAACGTCCCACATATGTCGAAAAAGTCAATGGGAAGTGAAAATTTTAGTTTGTCGTAGGCAAATGAAACTTGGTACACACATCCAGCATGGGCTTATGAACAAAAAAGCCAATGGGGACCACACCCTATCACCCACAGGAAGGCGGCCATTTTGAATTGAAAATGTGAACCGACTTAAAATACACCTCTTTTTTAAAAGAACACAGAAAATAGCTGCTTCATTCCACAGACACCAAACTTGGGCAAAATGAGCTAAACACATGTATGTAAAATAGACAAGCGTTTTTCTAGACTTTTTTGCTCGAGTTATATTTTTTTTAATTATAATTCGGTATATATTTTTTATCATATTTTTTCTGAAAAATGATCCTCAATTTAACCCAGTGACCGTACAACTAAAAGTAATTTTTATTGGTCCAATTTTTCAAGCTCGGCGAAAAATTTAAGTATTTAAAGTCCCCGAAAAAAAAATACAAAAATGACTCAGTGGCGGCCCCTAGAAAAGTCAAAATACATTGGTTCTATGGAAAATGAAAGTATATTTTTTCAATGTAGAAATACAAAACTTGGTACATCCATAGGACACCTCAGGGCAAACTGAAAAGTCAATGACAGCCACACCCTAAACTAAACAGGAAGTCCGCCATGTGGGGTGAAACGCGCGGCCACTAAAATCGCACCCCATGCGCAAAAAGATGCAAATCCTTGTGTTTTAATCTAAATGGCCCCAAATTTGGTGAGTATCATCTAGACACGTGTGCCAACCAAAGTTGTGACTTTGTTTTTGATATCTTATCGGGTATGGGTGTGGCAAGCCTGTAACGAGGTGGCCATTTTTGTGAAAATAAAATGTCTCTTAACTCTCAAACGCCTTTTCGGATCGAGTTGGACCCAAAAAGGCGTTTGTGCGCATTCATGACCTGAACACAAAAATATGTAAATAAAAGGGTTATCTTTAGAAATGGCTCTCCAGCGCCCCCTACAAACTTATAATGGGACCCAAGAATTTAGTTTGTCATAGAGACATGAAATTTGGTACACACATCTCTTATGTCATGACGAGCATAAAAGCCAATGACAACCACCCCCTATCTATAAATGTGTTGCCATAGCAACGTCCCAAATATTTGGAAAAAGTCAATGGGAAGTGAAAATTTTAGTTTGTCGTAGGCAAATGAAACTTGGTACACACATCCAGCATGGGCTTATGAACAAAAAAGCCAATGGGGACCACACCCTATCACACACGGGAAGGCGGCCATTTTGAATTGAAAATTTGGTCCGACTTAGAATATACCTCTTTTTAAAAACAACAAAAATAGCTGCTTCATTCCACAGACACCAAACTTGGGCAAAATGAGCTAAACACATGTATGTAAAATAGACAAGTGTTTTTCTAGACTTTTTGCTCGAGTTATATTTTTTTATTATAATTCGTATATATTTTTTATTATAATTTTTCTGCAAAATGATCCTCAATTTGACCCAGTAAACCAACAACTAAAAGTCATTTTTATTGGTCCCAGACTTCAAGCCCGGCGAAAAATGTATGTATTTGAAGTCCCCGAAAAAAGAAAAAACGAAAAATGACTCAGTGGCGACCCCTAGAAAAGTCAAAATACATTGGGCCTATGGAAAGTGAAAGTAACTTTTTTCCAACGTAGAAAAATGAAACTTGGTACATCCATAGGACACCTCAGGGCAAACAGAAAAGTCAATGACAGTCACACCCTAAACTTAACAGGAAGTCCGCCATGTGGGGTGAAACGCGCGGCCACTAAAATCGCACCCCTTGTGCAGAAAGATGCAAATCATTGTGTTTTAATCTAAATGGCCCCAAATTTGGTGAGTATCATCTAGACACGTGTGCCAACCAAAGTTGTGACTTTGTTGTTGATATCTTATCGGGTATGGGTGTGGCAAGCCTGTAACGAGGTGGCCATTTTTGTGAAAATAAAACGTCTCTTAACTCTCAAACGCCTTCTCAGATCGAGTTGGACCCAAAAAGGCGTTTGTGCACATTTATGACCTGAACACAAAGATATGTAAATAAAAGGGTTATCTTTAGAAATGGCTCTCCAGCGCCCCCTACAAACTTATAATGGGACCCAAGAATTTAGTTTGTCATAGAGACATGAAATTTGGTACACACATCTCCTATGTCATGAGGAGCATAAAAGCCAATGACAACCACCCCCTATCTATAAATGTGTTGCCATAGCAACGTCCCAAATATGTGGAAAAAGTCAATGGGAAGTGAAAATTTTAGTTTGTCGTAGGCAAATGAAACTTAGTACACACATCCAGTATGGGCTTATGAACAAAAAAGCCAAGGGACCACACCTTATCACACAGGAAGGCGGCCATTTTAAATTGAAGATGTGAACCGACTTAGAATACAACCTCTCTTTTAAAAACAACAGAAAAAAAGCTGCTTCATTCCACAGACACCAAACTTGGGCAAAATGAGCTAAACACATGTGTGTAAAATAGACAGGCGTTTTTCTTGTCGTTTTTGCTCGAGTTATATTTTTTATTATAATTTGGTATATATTTTTTTATTATAATTTTTCTGAAAAATGATTTTCAATTTGACCCAGTAAAGCGTGCAACTAAAAGTCATTTTATTGGTCCCAGACTTCAAGCCCGGCAAAAATTTATGTATTTGAAGTCCCGAAAAAAATATGAAAAATGACTCAGTGGCGACCCCTACAAAAGTCAAAATACATTGGTTCTATGGAAAATGAAAGTAAATTTTTCCAATGTAGAAATACAAAACTTGGTACATCCATAGGACACCTCAGGGCAAACAGAAAAGTTTATTACAGCCATACCGTAAACTCAACAGAAAATCTACTATGTTGGGTGGAATACATGACCACCTAAATCGTACACTTTGTGCTAAAGGGTTTTCATCTAAACAGCTCCAAATTTGCTTTAAAGCACGACATGCAATCCTCTGAATATATGTGTCCCCGCGGTCTCAAGGGAGGCGAGGGCCTTTATCGCCGCTTGCGGCTTTAATTTCTGCTTACATTTCTTAATCCACTTTAGCTCGGCTCAAAACTACCATATATTCAATCATTTTAATTGCCTGTTTGAAAATTTGATTTAACTGTTAAAATAAAATACAAATAATTTTTTATTTTCCATAAAGCAAATGTTGGGTGGCCTGGGGCATTATTTTTTAAGTCAGTCTCGGTTATGTCTTTAAGTCTTTTAATGTCTTGAAGTGAACAATGTTTCCTCATTATAAGTCTATTTAGGAGGTTGGTCTACGGGTCATCTTAGTCACTCATGAAGTCAAAGGTCAAAAACAAAAATACCAAAACTAATTCCATGACAGCATAGACCTCCTCCATTGACTAGAATAAGGAAATAGTGGTTACTTCATAAAAGAGGCCTGCAATGGGAAAAATGTTTTAAACCCTATTAAACCCTAACATCACAGATTACATAATTATTTTGTGTAATGGCTGTGTAATTAAAACATGTAGTTTTAATGGAACAAGGAGGGGACTAAATGTCTTATGTTCCTATGTCTTGGCACTTCCTGTTATATTATATTATAGGCCTTGTTTTATGTCTCAGTTGTTTATTAAAAGGATTATTTACAGGTGCTTTCTGTACTTCAAGTGTCTGTATCATTAAGTCGTATTCACCAGTGGGTTGGAACCCAATGTTCCACTTAGTACACACACTGTAACAAATCAAGTTAATGGTGTATATTTATTTTTTTTGTAGATTTTTTTTCACATTCTAGGAAAAGGGAAGACGTTTTATAACCTGGGTACCAGACTACCTTTACCTGTCTATTCTAGAGAGAGACTAGTCTGGTAATGCGACCGCAGCAGCCTCCTTCACAGGGGCGGGACCGAAACAGGCTCTGAATAAACCAATCACACAAAGCAGACGTGACAACAGCAAGTTTATTTATTAAACTTTTTCCAAATCCAGTTGGGAAAACAGCAAAAACGTCCTTCAGAAGAAACGTTTTTAGAGCTTTTCAGTTGTTGTAGTTTTAAAGACATGTCCAGGTCACTTAAAACAGACGAGAGTGGCCTGACAAACGTTCTGCGTTGTTTGGAATGCAATCTGTGATTAAAGGCGTTCATTATTTTAACACGTTCATTTTTTTGTAATTAATTGTAATTAATGTGTTAAAGTCCCACACCTAATTAAAATATTAGCCCTTTATTCTACTTTTGGTGTATGTCATTTAATATTTATGTTACATGTATAGACTGTAAAGCACTATATATAATGTATTAAAGTAATAGAATCTTACAAATATAATTACAAAAACAATAGCTCTCTACAGTAGCAGCTCATTTGCCAAGAGCAGAGTCACCAAAAGAAGGATGGTAACGGTTTTGGGAATGTAGTCAGAAACAAGTATGTGAGACTGAACAGTGGGGGGTCTGGGGGTCCTCCCTCAAAAAAATATAGTCAGAACAGATGTAATTCTCTGTATTCTGGGCATTTTAGATGATGTTATAATATTTTATCTGGACATTATGAGACTGAAGGCTTTGTTTATTAAACCCACCCTTTTCTTTTTCCCTGAAAACCCATCACATTGTTCCACCTTTGTTTTGAGACGAACCCTTCAACAGACTGCAGCTTTGGCCTCTTTACAGGCCTTTGTAGGAAATATTAATGGCTAAGTGCAGTGGCCCCTCTCTGAGGCCAGGACTTAGATCTACATTTAAAAAATGAAAAAGATCTGTCATTAGTGCGGCTGTGCCTCAACAGCGTTATCACAGTCTGAAGCAGGTTTACTCGTCACTAGAACAATAGAAGGAGCATAGAACTACGCTGCACACACTTTAATCTAGAGACCATCGTTCGTAACGTGGTTTATATTTATGTTTATAAGCTCAATTTCTCACGGAAACTACTTTTCACTCAGCCACAAGAAAGAGACTGAAGCTCTCAGACCACACACACCTTTTAATGTGGGCTTCAGTTTTAACCGGTCTTGTAGGCTGCTCAACAAACCTGACCATCACCAGCTATAGAGAAGGGGGGGCTGTGCACAGGCAGAAAGTTCAAATGAAAGAGCAGCCTCACTCAAAGTACAGCCGCCTTACCGGGCTTATCCGGACCAGCCCACCGGGAAATCTCCCGATTAGCCGCCTTCATTATAACAATAGCATTTCCAAAACTGTTAAATTTGCTGTGTAGGATTCTGGTTTATCATGAGCTTAATGAGTTACACTCATCATATTTTAATCAAACAGATTTTCCAGTTCCAGCAGCAGTTGGAGCATTAGCCAGAGAAACGGTAAATAAGGTCTGCTCAGATCTAAATAAATGTGATAGATATGTCACTTTTATGGCAGACATCCCCTGTCCGTGTCTCTGTTTCTTTTCTTTGGTAACTCCTCAAAACACACCCTGCTCACCTGTGAACTTACATCACAGAGTTCAGCCTTTACTCTGAAACATGCTGTGATTTATGAAGAACACACTGAGGCAGGGTCCCCACGAGATTCAAAAAGTAACAATTCTAGCCCAAATGAGACACAACTTTCAGACCTGGCAATGTATACAGTCTCCATGTTGAATGGATTAGATGGACTAGACCGTCTTGCTCTGGGAAAGGGTTCAGACTGACATGTCCACGGGTGTGGCACGATAAGGTAAAATAGTTTAGGTCAGTGTTTGTACACAGTAGCCGTACTTTATTAAGTTGCATAAAAACATGTGCAGATGTCTGCTTTAAAGTGGCCGTACAAAGAGCGAGCGTGGGATTTATGAAATTTTGCTTTTGATAAATCCAGAGGACTGAAAATGGTTTGATTTCAATGAAACTCCCGTAAATCTTTACTGTTCAGCTGGACTTGCCCACAGAGTTTACAGCATCTAGGCACAAAACTCAGCAAAAAGCGACTCTTCCTTGAGCTGGAAATGACAAAGAAATATTCCAAAATGAAAGATTGTATTGATCTTTGTATGAAACGTGACAAATGTTTTTTGTTGACAACCAAACCACATCTGAGGCTCAAATATTTAAAAAATGTACATATTTGATTTTGTAACTTTTAAATCTGTTATAATAGCTCTTATTTTAAGAAGAAAATAATAATTATATTACCTTAAACAATAAACATATTGACTCCCAGACCGAGCCCCAGACAGAGTGTCACTAGTCGCCACAATGCAGCCTCTGGGGGTATCTGCTGAGTCCAATACTTATTATTATTAGTATTCTGGCCAGCCTCGACAAAACCCTGAGTCTGAGAGGGATTTAGTGAGACAGACCGAGAGGTGGTGTGTATGGACACTGTCTATTTTTAATGTTGGTACAGGACAGTTTTTACAGCGCACTGACAGACACACCTGTAACACTGTCCCCAGCTCACAGCACTGAGATAAAGGGCTGTGGATGTCATGATCCATGTAGTCCAGCTCGTCTCTCATCAGTCTCACCTGTCTCAACACCTGCAGCTCATCACAGTCAGACCAGTACTTAAGCAGCTCTTCTCTGTCAGATTGTTCACCCAACTGATCGAGAGAAAGGCCAACATTTCCAAGTGCTTTTACCTACTCCCAGCAGAGTCCTGCCTGTTCACCGGCTCTGCTCCTTCCAGTGGAATCCTGTCTGTTCTCCAGTCCTGTACCTACCTGCGCTCCAGCTCTGGCCCTCACCCCATTCTTTCGTGGTGTTCAATAAAGCTTATTTTGAACCCTTTTGAACACTTTGTGTCCTGTAATAACCCCCATTACAGTAGAGCACGGCCCTCGGTAAGTGGCCGCTGAGTGTTAAATTAAAAGCTATTTATCTTTCCACAAGTTGTCTAATAACGTGGGTGTTTTTGCTTAAATAAACCACAACTGACGGTTTATTTGGGTGTCATTAATTTGACACTTGAGCGTTTCCTGCGAGTTTTGTAAAAGCCTTTGATAAAATACCAAATAAACAGATTGCTGTGTTATTATAATATTTATACATATTATTTATGACACGACATTCTGGACACTCAAGGTCGCCTTACAACAACAGTAAAAACACAATAGCACATAATAAAAAATACTCAAGAACAACAATTAAAAAACAACACTTATATTGATGACAGGACAGTGCAGTTATGGTGAGAGTGAGGAGGCCAGTCTGAACACATGTGTTTCGAGTTAGGATATGAAATGTTACAGTGTGTCTGTGTTGCGGAGGTCAGAGGGCATGGTGCATGGCTAAAGGCATGGTGACAAGACGGGCAGGAGGGACTGAGAGCTGTAGAGAGGAGGAGGAGCGGAGGGAGCGGGGGTGGAGATGTGGAGGAGCTCAGAGAGACATGGAGGGGCTTTAAATGTGAGAAGCAGTATTTTATACTTGATGGGAGCCAGTGGAGCTGTGGCAGGACGGGTGTGATGTGATTGGTGGAGGGGGTGCGTGTGATGATGCGGGCGGCTGAGTTCTGGACCAGTTAAAGTTTATGGAGGGTTTTTTGAGGGAGACCAAACAGAAGGAAGTTGCAGTAATCCAGGGTGATGGAGGCGATGAGGCTGTGCACAAGGACGGCAGTAGAGTGAGGGCTGAGGGAGGGGCGGAGGTGAAAGTAGGCAGAGTTATATTATTGATGTGGGAAGTGAAGGAGAGTGTGCTGTCGAGGATGACACCTAGACTCTTTACCTGAGGGGAGGGGGTAATGGTGGAGTTTTCAAAAGTAATGGAGAAGTTATTCATTTAGTTTAGGTGCCTATTAGGAGCTGTTCAGTTTTATCACTGTTTAATAGACTGACAATCATCTGAAAGATTACGCTGCATGTTACCCTAAAAGTAAATAAAAAAATATTGTTAGAGAGGAGTGTGACATGAAATATTATGTGTTGTCTGTAATAGTTGTCTAAATAATCTGGGAGTGGTAATTGATGATCAGCTAAACTTCACAAGTCATGTTGCCAGCACCACCCGGTCCTGTAGATTCATCCTCTACAACATTAGGAAAGAGAGCACTCTACACAAATTCTAGTCCAGGCTCTTGTCTTGTCCAAACTGGACTATTGCAATGCTCTACTGGCTGGACTCCCCGCCTGCACAACCAAACCTATGCAGCTGATCCAGAATGCAGCGGCAAGAGTGGTCTTTAATGAACCGAAGAGAGCGCACGTATCTCCTCTATTCATTAGGTTACACTGGCTCCTGTTGACGCCTGCATCAAGTTCAAAGCTATGCTCTTGGCCTACAAGACCACCTCTGGTTCTGCACCCTCATATCTCCACTCACTAATACAGACCTACGTTCCTACCAGATCCCTGCGCTCTGCAAATGAACAACGTCTGGTGGTACCGTCCCAAAAAGGTAAAAAATCACTCTCACGTACCTTCTCTGGATCTGTTCCACATTGGTGGAATGATCTACCTGCTGCTACAAGATCAGCAGATCCTGTAGCCATCTTTAAAAAACACCTGAAAACACATCTCTTCCGTCAACACCTGACTGACAAACACTGATTCTACTTCCTTTCTATCGATTCCTTTCTTTAAAAAAAAAAAAAATATATATATATATAGATATATATATTCTCTTATCCTTAGCATTGTATACTGTGCTGGGTTTAAACTGACTAGTTTTTAGTGCACTTTTGCTTTTTGTACCTTGTGTTGTTAAAATTGCTTCCATTGTTTTCCTCACTTGTAAGTCACTTTGGATAAAAGCGTCTGCTAAATGACTAAATGTAAATGTAAATGTAAATAATGGTTTTGCTGCTCAGCTTACTGACTTTAAACTTGTGTGTTTACACCACCACCTGACGTGGGATTTGAACATACTGCACACCCACGATCATATTGATAAATGCCAAAGATTGCGTAAAAATGGTCGTATGTACACCCAGAATTTTGCTTTACGCCCCTTTGATAAATGAGGGCCATTGTGTAAAGGGTTATGGATCATCCTAAACAAGTGTTGTGTAACACTTGGGTCAACCCTGGCCACCACAGTGAGGTACAGTTAGACAAGTTTTCCACCTATTAGTCAGGCAGACTCCGTTCGATTGAGTCCTATAGTTGTAACACTGTTTTAGTTCAAATAAGTCTGTTTCTCTTTCACACTGCCTTCTGTGCAACAAACCAAGCAAGACAAGGGACACACTTCCAGCTGTGCAGTGATCCAACCCAAGCAGTGAAAGCCAATCACAGATCGAGCTTTCATAGACACCAGAGAGAAATTGGTCCAAGCAAAACTTTTTAGCTTGAACCCCATGTCCTTTCAGCCACTTGGGCAAGAGCTGACGACACAGCATGAGAGAACTCAGCTGAAAGAAGGGTCATTATTGTTGAGAATGCCCAGAACCCAAAACAAACTGAACTGTTTGATTTGATTAACAGGGCTGTGACTTTTGGGTGCATCTTTCAAACATGATGCTCATCTGCAACATCACTAGTAGGAGGTCCTCTGAGTGAAATTAAAAAAGAGAGAGGTTTGGTTTCACAGACAGTGATACAGGCAAAACTGAGATTTGAAAAGAGTTGGACCACAGAGCCAACATGCCAATGCCAAAGACAAAATAAAAACTCTAGATAAAATGTTATTTAATGAAATGTGACACTAATACACACGTGGACAAAAATGTTGGTACCCTTCGGTCAATGAAAGAAAAACTCACAATGGTCACAGAAAAAACTTTATTCTGACAAAAGTAATAATAAATAAAAATTCTATGAATGTTAACCAATGAAAGTCAGACATTGCTTTTCAACCATGCTTCAACGGAATTATTTTAAAAAATAAACTCATGGAACAGGCTAGACAAAATTGTTGGTACCCCTAACTTAATATTTTGTTGCACAACCTTTTGAGGCTATCACTGCAATCAGACGATTCCTGTAACTGTCAATGAGACTTCTGCACCTCTCAGCAGGTATTTTGGCCCACTCCTCAGGAGCAAACTGCTCCAGTTGGTTCCGGTTTGAAGGGTGTCTTTTCCAGGTGGCATGTTTCAGCTCCTTCAAAAAATGCTCAATAGGATTGAGGTCAGGGCTCATAGAAGGCCACTTTAGAATAGTCCAATGTTTTCCTCTTAACACACACACATACACACACATACATACACTGCTGTATAAGGCCAGGGATGGTTATCATCAGAGCTGGCTCCGGCTTCATCAGCGGCTGCAGCCATCGCTGAATTATGTGAAACACCTGGCGTTCGGCAGGCTGCTAATTCACATTCACAACGGAGTAATGCATTAAGGCAAATAGCATCCAGTACCTTCAATAGCCTGCAGATGGCAGTATCGCCTCTTCCCCCCTAGAAACAAGCCACGGCAGACAAAGTTGACTTGACGTGCACAAACACAATGTAGCGAGTAACGCTAAGTGTCAGTTCAAATGTAGTGGAGTAAAGAGTGCAAGTATTCAATCAAAAATGTAGTTGAGTAGAGAGTAAAAGTTGCTTATATTTTTGATACTCAGTACAAGTACAAAGTAGCTAAAAATACTTAAGTACAGTAACGAAGTACATTTACTCAAGTACTTTACACCTCTGGCTAGGGTCCAGTGTATCAGCCTACTTCTGCTGCCTGTGGTTGAGCTGCTGAGCGTGTCTCTCAGGAGCAGTCTGCTTGTCTCGGTGGCATGGACAGTTTTCTGTCCATCTAAGAATCATTAAAGCCATACAAGAGTGTGTGTGTGTGTGAGGTGTGTGTATGTCATTGTTGTGTTTGCAAAGAGTGACTCACAATATAAGGAAAATACAATACACCCAATTTTAATTAGTGACTATGTTTAAGTGTCATTAACAATACAAGCCCAAACATCTGCCAAACTCCACTCAAGATGGCCATTCAACACATCATGATCAGGAAGACAGTTGACATCTTTTCTGAAATATTGACACATTTCATGCACAATGAATAAAAAGAGTGTTTCTAAAGATGAGACAAAAAGGCATATTTAAAGAAATTTGGATCATATATCAACAAAACACAACATGAATGATTTTTTCACATAATGAGAGACTTTATTACTGCATTACTTTTCTGTTGTGTCTGAGCAATCGTTTATGGTCAAAGTGGGTTCTTGAGAATTTACATGGCACATTCTTGACAAACTGAAAGTGAAGTTCTCTGCCAGGCCTTAACCAACTGTTGACCGAGGTCCAGAAGCAAGACAGACATTTCAACAGCCCTCTTTTCAGCACGGTTAACATTTATAATGTCACTGCTACTGCACAGGTGTGGACGAGCCACTATACAGGCGTTCTGAGACAGGATCTGCTGGGCACAAGTCGCACTCAGGCCTGATAACACTCTGTATATTAAGACGTCAAAGCAACTCGCTGTTTGAGATTTATAAATAAAATATTATATTATCAAATATTAAGAACATATCAACATACATCATTTAAATACAATTAAATGAATATGGTATAACACTATGTAAAAACAATGAATTAATAAATGACTCATTTAAAGGACATTTAGAGGACATTTCACAAAAAGAGTGGTAACTGGACCTGGTTCTAGTACTGTCTCTTTTCTGGGCAGTACGAGCAGCTCTTTAGAGCGGCTAGAGTGTGTCCGTAGCCCTGTCGCGGCTCTGTCTGGATAATGTTATAAAAATCTGAATGTATATTTAGCAAGGGGTGGAGTACCATGCTGGACCATTCAGAACCACTGGCTAATCCTGTGTGCTAAATATTAGCGCATATATCACGTGAAAGCTCTTTATGAGCTCTTTACTGCCACAAAGCTCGCAATATTATTCTTAATTAAATTAAAGTCAGGGATCAAAAACTAAAAAGGTTTATGTTAATATTTTATCACCTAGGACTATATTTTATACACTAAATCAGATCTTGTAAAGTTTGTGAAATGCCTTTTGGTTATAAACTAAAACAGTATCTTTCCTGAACAAATACTTGCGCTACTCTCGTCTCAAACTATGGCTCTGGCAGCATCCTTTTACTGCAGCTCACTCCTGTGGTTTCTCAGAGGGACCATGGCCAGAATGAAACTGGCATAAAATGCACTGTAGTGCCCAGAATAACCACTGTCACATGATGTTTTTAAAGCTCATATGTAGCATATTTGATCAGATATTCAGATATTCATTAGTTCAGCACTTTAGTTCAACATGTTGTTTCTCTCTGACATCAAAGACCACTCATTAACAGATGTGCCTCTCTGAGTCTGGTTAACTGCCTTATTCAGTCCCAATCCTGGACTTGTCATGAAAAAATGCAGAAATACATATATCTGAAAAGGACTCCAAGTCAGAAATGAGATTTGGGGTTGTGCCATAATAAAATATTTACTTTGCTCACAAGTAACAAGACATACACATAAGAGCAGCTTTACTGACCTGATAATTATATACTGATGATAGCTCATAATTATTCACACAATCATTTCTTTAGCACAACAGTGATGGGAGCTGTGTAAGTTCATGAGCATTGTGTCCTAACAATAACACAAACTTATGTATTTCAAATCAGTCAATGAGTTACTTTAGAAATGCATCTTATTTAAAATCATATTTTAATATATCCTGACTTTATTTAAATATAGTTAAATATATCAGATGTAAAAATGTATTAATCATAATTCAAAGCATATTCATTTTGACAAAAGGAAAATGCACACACACACACACACACATACTGTTTATACATATACAGTATGTGTATACTATATACTATACCTCTTTATGTCAGCATATGGACAGTGTTTGAGACATTCACTGATACCAGCATGAGCACAGCACAAAATATGTTTGTCCACAAAGTTATTGTATAAAAATATGTGTATAAAAAAGGGAAATGCTCTTTATGTCAACATGGTATGAATTTGAGTTTGACAGGATTGATCCAGTTGATACAAAGTATTCCACTGGCTGCTGAGCAGAACGCTTTAAGTAAGTCCTTCACTATGAAACATTCTTATACGTTCTTGTTTTCAATACTGTGGTAATACATCAGTTACAGACTTTGATGGTGATGTGTTCATGATTTGTGTTGATGTTCAGAGTCGGGGGTTGCTCCTAAAATGGCCTCATGTCACGAGGCCAGAGCATGTGAGAGTCTTTCACAGTCCGCTCAAAGTCACCTCTCCATGGCCACATCCTCACCAGAGCACATAATAAAAACATCATCCACGCCTGCTGAGCAGACACAACCCAGTCTGAGGCAGGCCCCTGCGGCTACTTCCCTCAGAGGAGTGTGTTAGATCAGTCTGTCAGTCAGAGTACAGAGCAGTCATTCTTTTGTGCAGTTCAGAGTACAGGGTTCAGAGTACACTGTGAACAGGTCCCTTTGGTTCATTCTATCGCAGGTCCACCGGACAGAGTGGCTCTTCTCTCTGGTGGTGGTCGTCTCTGTCTGAGAATAAGCACAACAGAGTGCATCAATGCCACAACAAGTTGTGATCAGAATAGTGCTGCCATTCTTTAATAATGAATTGACCTGTACAATGGCTATTCAGTGATGAAGGGTATCCCTGATAAATAAATGTGTTAATAATTCTATAAGTACTGTTACCTGTTCTCACAGAAGCGGCTGCAGTGGGTGTCAGTGGGCAGTGCACACACACAGCGCTGGGCCCCGGATCCCGTCCTGCCCTCGGACCTTGCTGAGCGCCTCATCCGCAGGGAGCCCTGGTAACTGGACATACCATATGGAACAGTGTGTCTGAGAAGGACAAGGGGAAGGTCAAGTTTGAAAAACGCCAAATGCATGAAACATACATGTATTGTGAATAGCTAATATAAATCAGAATAAATCCTGGTGTGTGGCTGGCCTGATATACTGCTCTTTTCCGTTTTTTCAAAAGCAGACTGGTCTGGGTCCTTTCTCACAGCGAATCCCTTCCTCTTCGGTTTTGTGGACGGACCAATTACAGACCGTTTGTTTGCAGCAGGGTGTGGTTTGCTGGCCACGTCATACACAAGTAACTCGACCCGCACGTCTAGTCCAAAACATTCAACATGGTGGACGCTGCTTCCCGAGAGGTAGTTTATTTCTGCTCTTGCCTCGGTTTTGAATAACCAGCAAAGTATAAAAACAATGAATCCGCTCTACTGCTGGTCATGTTAACTAGCGGCACTAACGTGGCTTCCTTGTTGACAACCGGCTGTGTAGTGTCGCTTTTTTTCGCTTCACATCCGGCGTTCCTCTGATTGGTTAACATTACGCCTGTAAACCCCACCCTTGTAATTGAATGCAAGCAACAGGGTACCAGACTAACTTCTTTGTATATAAAAGTTAGTCTTCTATATACTAACTCTTTTCTAACTCATAGGAAAAGAGTTAGTTACGGCTGTCCAGGTTAGTGTGTGGCGGTGAGGGGCTGGAGGTACAGCTGCTGCAGAAAACATTCAACTGTTTCTGTTTCTGCATGTCCTCCACGTGCTCTCTCCGGGTACTCCGGCTTCCTCCCACCGTCCAAACACATGCATGTATAGGTTAGGCATGTCCCTAGTGAATGAATGTGAGACTGAATGGTTGTCTGTCACTGTCTGTCTCTAAATGTCAGCCCTGCGACTAACTGGCCACTGTCCAGGGTGTACCCCGCCTCAGGCCCAAAGCTGCTGGGATAGGCTCCAGTCACCTGCGACCCCTAACGGGACTAAGTGGTAGAAAATGAATGAATGAATATATTCCAGTCTGATTATTGTATTTCTCCAGTTCAACTGTAAAATGAGTCTCTGAAGAGACACATTCACCTCAGTAAAAGCCGTCTACAGGAGGCCGGCCCCCTGTTGTCATGACAACAGTGACCCTGGTGCGGGCCTGTTCTGCAAAGTCCGCACCAAAGTCCACACTAAGAACTCTCTGTTCAGTCCAACAGCACAGAGTCAGACATTAGGACACTAACATGTGTTTGGACGGTGGGAGGAAGCCGGAGTACCTGGAGAGAACCCACAGTAACACGTGGAGGACATGCAGACTCCTCACAGAAAGACCGGAGTCGGCCGAGAATGTTTGAGCGGTTCACCGGGTTTTGAACTCACAACCTTCTTGCTGTGAGGCAGGAGTGCTAACCACTCTGCCATATTGTATTTTCCTGCTACAATCAGATTAAGCGGTAAGGTTTTGATCTTCTAAAAAACAAAAATACACCTTAAATAGGTTCTAAATGTTTCAAAATATTTGAAACTTTGGAAGTGGGAATGGGCCTCTGATTGGTTCACACAATAGAACCTTATTAAAACAATTTTGACAATTTGATTTTCCAGATTGAACTTCATCAAAATCATAAAAAATGCATAAAACTTTAAAATACAGCTCATATAATATGAATAAGTTACCCATGAATAAGAATATGTGAGCAGCATAACACTGGTGGAAAAATATTATGCTACTAAAGCTGTGTGATAACAGCAAACACAACATGACATGGATACTTTATTCTTTAGGGATGAAGTACTTAAGTCTTGGATCTCTATATCAATTACTTGACTCATATTTAGATCTGCACACTGATGACTGGGACCTGAGTATTCTCACACATGATTTGTGTGACTTCACATCTATATGAGGACTCTATGTAAGGATTTGTGCTCAACATCTCCAACTTAAACATGAAGTCTGGCACTTTGTGAGTCACACTTATGTCTCGTTTGCTTATCTGAGCAAAAATGAAGCAAGACTGAAGCCCTGTTCTGCTATTGCAATGTATTCCTTGCAGCAGTTTATGGGTAAAGCTAGTTTATGTTCTGAGCTGTTAATGGACCAAGCTGAGCCCAGCTGCTGTTACGGTTGCACTGGCCTCTCTATAAAGTTCTAAACCATTGTGTACATAATACACAAGAATTTAAGCATGGGTGACTAGACTCACACATGACTCCAGCGTTTGGGATCTACACAGAAGTCCTGTTTCTAAAAAGTTCTAGTAGTGTGGCTTAAATTTTAAATATTAAATTAAATATTAAGGTACACACTTCTCTGGGCTTGGTGGTGTCACATTCTGCATTTCCTCATTCAGACATGCTCTTGGGAAGAAACACTCTATCTTATGAAAATAAATGATGTAAAAGTGACAGGAGCTTTGACCTTCAGAGGGTCACTCAGCAGTGAGTCTTTGTCCTTGGTCTGACTAACTCCACATGTTGGACCCTCACATCTCCAGAACGTTCCCCTCATGTATCAGCTGCAGTGGACTCCTGTGGTTCTGCTGCTGGGATACTATGTGGTGGTAACACAAGCCTCACATACAAACATCCAACCTGCAGGACTTCAGTCACAGAGTCATCCACCTCCCACAGCGACCTTTGACCTTTCACATGCTCACATACCAGGACTGAGTTTACACTTGATTTATGGAGCCACATCCCGGGCCCCTCCACAATACTCCTCGAAAAGTCTGAGTCATGAAAAAGAGTCATTTAGAGTCCGATTCATCAGCGCACATAAGGTTTATAGTGACACGATACTATCACCAGAAACAACAGGGCCCAAACTGTGGCAAATCTTAACAAAACCAGAATCCTGAATGGAAATAAAATACCAGAAAAATAAAAAAAAACATCTAGACAGGGCTGTATAATATGTAATTTTTAGATTCATAAAGTCACAAACAGACAAACATGAAAAGAGAAGCATGTCCTGTTGTCATGCTTCCTGTTTGGCTCTTAGTCTTTGAGAGGTTTCATAGAGATGTTAAGGATTCCTTGGGTACACATGGTTTCACTAATAGTCATGTCAAAAAAGGCCAAACACTGCACTTACAATGTGAACTCTGGAGTAAATGAGAACACTGGCACATTGTTTTTACGTTTGAACACAAACTATATAGAAGGATGTAAAAGGCCATTCTGTACATAAACCATGTAGAGGAAAACCATTAGAAACTTACTCTGGTGTATTGATCCAGATGATGTCCAGATGGCAATAATACACACACTCCTTGTCTTTGTAGGTGTAGCAGGTGCACCTCTTTCCGCGATGGTGGGGGAGTACAGGGGGGTTGCAGTCAGGACAGGGCGAGGACGGACCTGAGGGCAGGGCGTCCTGTCTCAGCGAGTCCAAATCTCTTACATGTCTGCTCGAGGAGAAGCCTGCAGATCCACAGCACAGGCACCAGTGTTAATACTGCTAACTTGACTGATCTTGATGACATGAGTTACATGAAGTTTGACTAGAATATAGATGAGCACCAGCTATATTCTAGGATTTCCAGGACTCAAATAACTTATCTCCCCATTCATATTCTACATACATTTGTATTGGACACTATATTTGTTAGAAACCTAGATTGTAAAGTAAAATAATTAGCTTAAGTGCCCTTTTTATTTTTAGATTTCTAAAAAATAATGAAAGAGTGAACTCTGTCAAGTCCTCATCGGCATGGTTTATGGTTCACACTATGTAGTCTAAATATAATTTATATGATGCAGATTCATGCAATAAAACATGAAGCTAATCACATGTCATCCATTTCAACAAGACATTTCAAAATTATTAAAAAAAGACTAGTAAAATAATATAGTGGTTTGAACTCATATCACTTTCAACAACAAAGAGTTACATCCTTCTGAGCAACCTTTTGAGAACAGAGAATATGAATCCTACTCACCACTTGCCCCAGATGCTGTCACCACAATAAGAAACAAAACTCCCACATCAGCCAAAGGAACATTAGCCATCACACATGGAATGCTCAGAAATCAAATAAAAGGTCCACAGAGTCTTTTCTGAGTCAGTGCTCCTGATCCTGATCTGAGTTAGTCCTGGTGAAACTGTCTCAACCATACACACGCACCTTTCTTATGAGACACTTTTGTTGCTCCAAGTTAGCGCCACCTCACTTTGACTTCCTGAAAGCTTTTCAAAATAAGAGCTGCAGGTGGTGTTCTACCCTCTCAGTTCTGTGAGTAGTATGTCATAATATCTCAACTGGGGATGCAAAAACTCAGTCGTCCCATAACCAGAAGGTTGTCTAACCCTCTCTCCACTTCTTACTGTTGTTGTGTCTTTGGTCACTGCTTTGAGGCTGCTTTGTGCAGGCAGCTGATTGGACAAAAGAGAATCACGAGCAAAAAGAAAAATATAAAACGTGAACAAAGCATCCTTTGCTTAGAAATATCAATCAGAAGTTGTGACATTGTTATGTTAATTAAGAAATTTCCTATAGTTAATAATTACTGGTTGCTCCTAGTCCTCTTCAGACCATGTCAGGCCTGTTCATGTCCTGTCCTTCAGACTAATCCAAACATAAACATAGACAGAACTTGCCACAGAATGACTTCTGCAGCTGGAAGCTTGTTCTGGGGAGTGTGTGAAAGATACGCCTCCTACAGCCTTCACTGCATGATATAAAATCTCATGTATTGTGTAGTTTTTCAAGCAAACCTCATCCTGTTCCATTGTGACATGTTGTCTTTGCTTCATTCTTGCAAGAATTAAACCTGACCATTTATTTTAAATTGTACGTTGTCGCCCTGGTCTCTCCGGATAATCTAAACAAAGAATACTTATAACAAACATAAAATAGTGAGTCTCTAGATTATAGGAACATAACATTATAGGAACAAATACATGATGATAAAACTTCTTCTCTGTATAAAATCTCACAAAAATCCAGCAGCCGCACAAAGTGATGATAAGATGTCTGTAAAGGTTCTGTCATCCAGGTCATCTTGAAAAAAAGGTTAAAGCAAAGGCATCTGGACTAGGATTCCAGGGTGAAGACATTTCGTCTCCAAGAGATTTCTGGGACAAGAGAATTGAAAATGTTTCTTGGGATATATTTTGAACTTTTTTTCAATTTTTATTTATTTATAATTACTTTTTTTGTAATGGGAACGTATCAAAGATTCTAAAAACTATTGGTGCACATCACGCCACTCTCCGGGACACTGTAGCTGACCCGCACTATTCTATAGTAACAAGAATTATCAGTACGATAAGAAAAAGAGCTAAATACACTGTAAGTCCATAGTTAATAATCAAGTGAGAATAAAAACAAATGCCACTAAATGGCTTATCATGAAATATGTAAACTAAAATGATGGAAGACATCGCTTGTGTGAAGATTTCATTCACTAAAGTCTTAACTCTTGTACTTCTATCTCACTTTGGGTGGCCTGACTTGGTTTTGACTTTCACAATGTTTGTGTGACTTAGACTTGAAATTGGACCTGAAAATGACTTAACTAAGACATAACTTGAAAAAAAAACACAACCATTTAATTGTAGGAGGCTAATATTTGAGACTGCACTTCTGTAGTTATCCATCATACAGTCTTTAGTGGATTGTCAAAACAGATTTCCAAATATTCCACACTGACAAATTGACACCGGTTGACAAAGAAGCCATTTGATCTTGAGTATTTCAGTTTTGTATTTTCAGTCGGCATAGAGACTTAATCAGAAGCTAACATGTCACACCTTGTGCTTTCACTCTTCCTGCGTGGCACAAGTTATGATTTTATTTGGAAAGTCTCTTCCTTGTTATGAAGCGATAACTTCATGCAGTACATGCCACACTTTTAAAGGCTCCACCTCTAAGACACAACAGGAGTCACCTATAATGACAGCACTGTATGTCACATTATTGTCTCTCATTATTGACTAGTTTACATGTATAATATGATGGGTCAGCTGTGCTTTCATGTTTTTATGCAGTTATAGTAAAATAATTATTCTTCCTTTTTCTCCTGATAGTGGCCGAGAGGCTACAGTGGAAGCTTCATCATAAAGTCATAAAATCATAAAGTCAGTCTGGACCCTGAAACCCAGAAGGATTCTGTCATTTATGGCACAATACAAGAAAAAGGACTGTTGTGTTTTGTAGTTCTTATACATTTATGTTCAACTAAATGCACTTCACTGTTGTCAAGTCAACGTAATGATGAATATTACAAATGAGATTTACGAGTACATTTGTTGCTCAGTTGTGTGTGTCCTCCCTTATGTCTGCACCTCCACACATCTGGCCAGTGATTAACAAGGTGTTCCGATTGGATTGTTCAGCAGTCGTCATGAAAAGCCTCTTGGTGCTGTTGTGGTGTTATAAGTTGCAGCGGGAGGCATTCACACGTTGATTCACGATGTTGTGTTTGGGAACAGTTTGAAAAGTTCAGGTCAAGTGGAAACTAAATTACTAAAGTTTAACCTCCGAATGACACCAGTCTATTGTCGGAGGCTGTGTTCAAGGGCCAAGAACTACTTATGTTTTTTTTTTTTATTTCCACTTATAAGACATTTCCTTGATGCAAAGCCACAAACACTGTCCCTGAAATAAACTAAATAAAGATGAGCTAACATGAGAGCCCTGTTTTGGAGCTTAGATGTAGTAACTAGTATTTTAAGATGCTGTAAGTAACCAACCCCCCCCTTGCCTCCAGTGGTGTTCCAGCTGTAACACTGGTGAATGGAACTTTAATGTAAGTCGCTTTGGGTAAAAGCGTCAGCTAAAAGAATAAATATAAATGTAAATAAATGTAGTATGCCACGGACCTTTCCAGTGTTGCTGTTAGAGATGTTGCTGTTAGTCAGTTTTTTCTAGAATATGTGTTAAAGAACTCACAGTGAGTTCTTGTTTAGACCTCTGAATTATGATCTTTAGTCTTGTACAGGGCTCTTTATTCAAAAGATACAAATGATTTCTACTCTGTTCTGTTAGTGAGTTCTATTAATCTCAGCACTCGGTGCAGGGGAAGGGGCTTGTGGTCCATTTTGTGGTCTGTTTGACTATCAATGTAGATTTAAGATGAACGTCAGCGAGCGATAATATCAACCGGTGACATTGTAAAGTGATGTCCTTAGGTCAATTATAGCTTTATACACAAGTATTCTGAATTGCACAGATCCATTGTCTAAGAGGTCATTTCAGCATCAGCTGTCATGAAGGAGATTTCCCCTAATGAAGTTCCATGGCTTATTTTGAGGAACACAATATCTTTAGAGCCAGGCAATGCAATGAGTGCTCTCATTCCTCAAGGATCCATAGGCATAATAATATAAGTCAAGCAGTCCAAATGAGGCGCAGCTGTCAGGAACACAATTTTATTTAATTTCTTTTTATTTCAAACATGTATAATGGAAGTAACATTTTTTTTTTTTTGCTAGGTGGCAATCAAGTGATTATTAAATACCAAAAACAAATGCAATTTTACATAAAAGAAAACAAACGTAAAACTTTTTCTTCATTTACATTTACATTTATTCATTTAGCAGACGCTTTTATCCAAAGCGACTTACATTACATTACATTACATTACCGGTGTTACAGTCACTGGAGGCAAGGTGGGTTAAGTGTCTTGCCCAAGGACACAACGACAGTATGAACTGTGGGGAGAGCGGGAATCGAACCGCCTACCTTCCGGTTGAAAGACGACCGCTCTACCCACTGAGCTACTGCCGCCCTCTTCATCTTATTCATTAATATATACTTTTCTGTTAGTTTAGTTATCATATGCATTCATAATTTTAATACAAATATTTATAAAAGGAAACATGACAATAATATGCTCCTGTAATCATCAATACACTCTTTCTTTGTTTGTGTATTCCATAAATATAGTCATTTCTTTATATTTTCTTTTAAGCAGGTATACAGTATGTTTGGACATTGCTTTAAATCTGTATTAAATTTATTCCATAGTTTTAACTCCAGAAACAGAAATGCTCATTGTTGTTTTTACCTGACAAATCTTTAGATTAATATTTCTTCCTACGTTATAGATGCTGTCTTGGTTTTGCAGGGACTGAATTATGTTTCGCTCTAAAAAGGACATGTGCTGTCGGATACCCTATGATGTCAGTGAATTGTAGAAGTTTTGAGTTGTTTATGATTCTTAACACTTTTTTTTAAGACAAATCACTAAAATCTATTGCATAAATTATGACACCAAGAAATGTTATGTTGTGTACCTGTTCAATGATAATTCCTTCAATCTGAACCTTTGCATTTGTATAAGCACCACCTCTACCAAATATCATTACTTTTGTTTTATTCAGGTTTAGTGATAATCTGTTTTAATCAAACTATCCTTTAATTCTTTCCATTTCCATCTCCCAATAACTGGTCCAAGATGATACAATCATTTGTATTGTTTATGCTATCTGAAAACGATGCAGTAAAAGCCGAAAAGCCCAGATGATGGTAACAATTTGCACTCATTTTTTTGGATAAATAATACCCTTAAGTGAAAGGTAAAACACATCCATTAAAGATAGATATAAATCATCCAATATTTTCAAATAACCTTTACAGTTGAAAAATGGGTAGAAACCTTTTCTATTAACCCTATACTACACAGCAAAAAGTCGAGAGTTAAATCGACTCCTACAGATTCAATAAAAAAAATGTTTATATAGGTTTATATAGCTCCACACTTTTTTTGTCAAATTAATTAATTATTTTTCATTTGTTAAAAGATATAACATTTTGCTAGAGTTTCCTGTTTAACCCTAATGTCAGGGTTAGAGCAACATCTTGAGATTAAATAAAGAACACCACAGAGCCAACTTCAATTCGCTAAACAACACATTTTGGAGTTACATTTTAACATTTCATTGTTAGATTTACATTTTAGGGAGTGAAAACTATACACTGTAAAATGTTAATTTATAGATATTGTAATTGTACACACTAATCCAATACAATTGGTTAAACTTTATTATGCATTTTAGGTAACATTATTTACTTGTAGGGTAGCATAGGTAAAATCTATATTTTACTTTGATGTAAATACATTATCTAAAATAACTAGGCAAATAATACACTACTGGTTTGGCTTACATCTACTACATGAACAGCCGCGTAGCTACGGGTGGGCCGGTCAGTTGCTTCTGAAGATAGCCTAATGAGTGAATTATGTTGCAATTATCACAATTATTACTTGACCTATAAAAATAAATCGTATTGTTTCTTGAGTCTTGTTTGCCATAATGATGACAAAATGTCTCTGAACCACATCAAAGTCAGATTGCGAACAGCCCCTTGCCCCTCCCCCCTTCACCGCAACGAGCATACAGAGCTAGGACACCGTAGATAGGCATGTTAAACAAAAATGAAACAGAGCAACTTACTAAAGTTCGTGTCAAAAAGACCACAAATGCAAGAGGAAAAAATTCAAATGTTCAGGAGCCATCAAAAATTGTTAAAATTAATTCAACAATTTCTCCATCACCAGCAGCGCTCCATTACATTTACATTTACATTTATTCATTTAGCAGACGCTTTTATCCAAAGCGACTTACATTACATTACATTACATTACCAGTGTTACAGTCACTGGAGGCAAGGTGGGTTAAGTGTCTTGCCCAAGGACACAACGACAGTATGAACTGTGGGGAGAGTGGGAATCGAACCGCCTACCTTCCGGTTGAAAGACGACCGCTCTACCCACTGAGCTACTGCCGCCCCCGTCCATCAAACGTCTACTTCTCCTCCACGCCAGTGTACAGGAACATACAGCCATATATTAGGCTAATTAATAGGGGTAAATGTGCAATCATGAAAATGAACGAATCATAATTTTCTATAGTATTTCATTGTTTCAGACTCGCCTAAGCCTAGGGCCCTAAGGAGCACTGAGGAGGACTTACGGATGGATCTGTTAACACATTCATCCGAGTTGGATGTGTTAGCAGATCCACATTGTGTCCGCTGAGCCAAACTAATATGACAAGCATTATTGTTTTTACATACTGTCCACTGTATCCACTACTGTCGTTCTGATTTGATGATAGTGTTGAGTTGCGTCTGTCAGATGTGTTTTTGGTGCGTGGTAATGCTGTTCTTACCGTTATGTTCTTAACACAGCTTACGTGCTCTGATTAAACGGTGGTGTATTCAAGCAGGTGTAGTTGTGTTATTCGTCATTCGACCGGCGGGTGGGCGGTTCGATCCCCGCTCAAAACATACCAAAACATCATAACATCCCGCTCTCCCCCACATACTGTCGTTGTGTCTTTGGGCAAGACACTTAACATACATTGCATCCATTGGTGTTCTGTAACACTAGTAAGTGTTAAACTACTTACTAGTTACTAGTAGTAACTAGTAAGTAGTTTAATGTATGTAAAGCGCTTTAAAGTGCCTACTACAGCAGGTGGAAAAGCGCTATTTAAAAATTAATATTATTATCATTTTTGGTAACACTTTATATTAACTGCACACTATTAAGCCTTAACAAAGCATTAACAGATGATCTAATAACAATTTGTAAATAATTAATAAATGTTTTTTAATCATTAATAATGGTTTACTAATCATTAATAAAGTGTTAATAGTCGTCATCTTTTATGCCGTAACAAAGCATTAGTAGAGACTGAAATACTCTATGCTTAATAAAAATTGAATTATCATTAATAAATCCTTAATAATAACACCTTATTAACAATGTATACATACTCAATAGCTGAAATCTATTATGCCGTAACAAAGTGTTAGTAAATAAGTAAATAATTAGAATTTTTAAATGTAAATTTTAACCAAACGCCAGTACAACTAATTCCATTTTTAATAAACTGTTAATATATGCTTAATAAAACCTTTGTAAAGTATAATGAGAATTTATAAAGCATCTACTAATCGTTAATAAAGTCCATAGCGTGAGCTCATCTAAAGTGTTGGGCTAATTATGTTTTGTAAATCATTTATAAATGTCAATTAAGTACATACACTATATATGGCACTATTATGTCAAAGATAGAATGCAAATGAAACAAACAATACGAGACAGGGTTAAAACATTTTTTTTTTCTTATTTGAAAACATAAAATTTGAAAAACTTTTTTTGCTAATAAAAGCATGAATCTTGTTGGTAGGGTCAAAACAAAAGTATAAAAATCATATGGTAGTAGACAGCTTTGATCAATCAAAGGAATCATTTTATCAGAACTGGTATTGATAATTAAGCCTATTCCTTAGAATCAAAATAAAGACTTTTAACATTTACTATTGTGAGAATTGAAAACTTAAATATGGCCCTTTCATGTACAAAAATAAAAACAAGCTTTGTAAATAAACAGATTGTACATTTTGTACAAGCAATCAATGAAAACAATGAAACTTATCTTTCTGAACATCACAATGTCATACATTTTTGGAGGTTTACTTACAGCTTAACATGGCTGGAACATGTTTTTTTCTTAAAATCCAATGATTTACCTATATTTTTTTGAAATGTCATAAATCAGTCTCCCTAATGCTCCATGTGGGTGTTTTTTTGCCAGCCATTCATTCCATTCTATTACGTAGAGGTGCTGTGAGAGCAAACTATCATCTCTATTTCCTCGAAGTCTCCAGATTCTCTCCTTGTAAGACCTCCAGGCTCTCTCCAGGTGCTGGGTATGGGCACCTGTGTGGGGATCCACATACCACCTGCTGTGGTTAACCGTATGATGGTCAAACCCCAGAGCTGGTAGAATACGGTAAGGACGCCATTCATCGCTGAGGATTGATGACCCAATCCTCACATGAAGTTGAATAAAGGGAATGAGGTGCCTTCTTGATCTTTTTTCCACAAGGCGTAATATGGGCCTGGTTCCCCATGATGTTTCACTCCCAACATGCCAAACACCCAGTTTTTCCTCCTCCATCCACCGGCCATCCTTCCTCTTCCATACTGATGCAGAAAACATAAATGAACACAACTTTGTATGCTATTATGAGTATTTATATTTTAGTTATTTTACTTAATTCTCTGGTACATCTTAAAACTCAGTGATTTATTGTTCAAAAACAAACAAAAAAAACAACAACATATCATTGGCAAACAAAATCTCACCTTTCTTTTGTGGCGAAAATGACTTTCGTCAATCACCACAAACTCCCTCCTTCCACCAATCTGTTGTCCGGTCCGTCTTCTCATCTTGCGAATTGCCCACGTACAAACCACCCTGATTTTCTTGGACATTTTACTTAGTGTCGCTGAGCTTGCCGCAATAGAATCATCAATCATATCCATTTGTCGTAGCCTCATACCCTGAGAAAATCTACAAAAAAGAAAACATGGTTAAATAAAAACAAAAGTGATTGACAATAACTTTATAGTTATGCTTACCTGTAAATAAATTGCATCCATCGTTTAAGTGGGACTTTGGTGTACCTGAACATGGATTTATGTCTGATGGAAATCTGTTTAATTCTTGGCGCATGTGCTGCTCCTCGACAAATCCTGATCGAAAGTTAATAAAATAGGTTAGAACAATGTTTTTCAAATTATGGGTACCCCCATGTGAAAACAAAACAAAAGTAAAAAAATGTTGACAGAATACCAAAGACATTTGAAACAAATGCTTTCTAGGTGAGACTATTGATAAACGGGGGAACAGCTCTGTAGAGGATTATTTATTTTATGTTTTCATGTTTGAAATAAATGGAATCATAAAAAAGATAAAATAATATAAAACATATTAATGTGTATTAATAATTATATATATATATATATATATATATATATATATATATATATATATATATATATATATATATATATGTTGAATGTGAATTTCGCTAATCTGAAACATGTAAGCATGATTTATTTCAACTTTCAAATTAAAATAAGCTTGCTTTTGTGTAACTAACTAGGACTCTTTTAATTTTAACTTTATCTAAGACAGTGTTTCTCTGGACAGCTCGCCCACACCACTCTTGAAATTTTGATTCATGAGGCCACGCACTGCCCCGTGTCCACCTGTGCCCCTGCGTCAAAAGTCATCTCCAAGCAGTTGCACATAAACACATCCTTAACATACTGTGACAATTTTCGACACTTTGCCAAACTTAATAATAATGTTAGCTGCAACAAAAATACTCACATACTAAAAACAACACATATCTTACCAAGCATATTGATCGCTATTGTTCGTCCTCTTCCTCATTTCCATTTTCTGGCGACACATAGGGCATTTTACTTTTCTCCTTAGAAGTCTCATTTTTTGAAGCAGCTTTATAAGCTTCCGTGCCTTTCTTTTGGACATCTCTTCATTAATAAGTTTTTTCAATCTTCTAAGTTGCTCCATGACTGTGATGATAAAACTGACGGAGGGTTATTGAGCTTAGCACACGACACTGACCACGTAAAAAAGCAGAGGCCAAAAAAAGTAAAACATGAGAAAGGAGTACCGCGCTTTACTTACTTCCGGAAAAGTGACCAATAGCACACAGCGACCTGTTGGTGGCGCCCAAGCGCCAAGTGCAGGACTGCAGCAGCATCATCGTGGATGCGTTCATGATGGCGACCACAGCGGGAAGAAACACGCGATCCAAAAAGGGCACCGGGAATAATGGCAGTATGGGTGAGTAGCCTATATATTTTTTTAAACCATACTATGTGAAAGTGGCCCACTTTTTTCATATATTATAAAATAGTAGACGTGGCATTTGATATGTACTACAGAAACATTTAACGTTAGCAACTTAGCAACCTGCTAAGCAGTAAGTTTTTCAGGACTCCGGTTTCTTGATTATTAATCCAGAGGGTGTCAACCAGTTCAAATCCTTGTTGTAATTCAATGTTCTGTGTTAACCTTAAGTGTTTTATTTTACATATTAGTGTGAAAACGTGGCATTTAAGCTACTATGCTAAAATGTTGTATTGTCACGTGAACGCTAGTCTATTGTTTAGACATACTGCCTTCAAGAGAAAGTTATTTGTTGTTATCTACACTACAACTCCCTTTTAACTCCTAAGTCTTAACAGTGTACTTATAATTTGTAATTGCCCTTCAAATAGGTTTTTCATGTTGAAAATTATGTATTTTTTAATGTATCTTAAAAGCACTTTTGGAAATCTAAGAAAAATAAATTACTATTCAGAATTAAAATAAAACTGCTTACTAGATGACCTATAACATTGAGCTTTTTCCTCTAAATTTAAATCTATAAATCTGTTATGTTAAAGCAATAGCTCTAGGCCGATTTAAATACACTACAATGTGATTAGTCTCAGACTTGTTGTGGTGTGCCTGCAGAAGGTTAATACTGTATCTTCTTTTTGTTAATTTCTTACAGGTGATACAATTGCTCCAACTGCCATACAGGCTGAGAAAAAATGTCTCAGGAACTTGAAAAGGCCAAAATTAGGATGGAGGCACAGGCGGACAAAATTAAGGCGCTTTCAGAAGAAAGGGACTTCCTTAAGGAACAGCTGGCCGCTTGTAAGTACACCAAAATAATATAATGTAATGACATATTTATGTATGTAAAGCGTCTTTGCCTCCTGAAAAGCGCTATATAAATCTGATGTATTATTATATTTGCTGGCCATGTCCAACCACAATAATAAACTTTACAAAAATGTAAAACTAGGGACAAATATGCAGAGATGATTGGTAAAATCTTTAGTTAAAAGTGTAGGCTAACCTGTCATATGGACTTATAGCATTTGGTTGTTCCAAACAAAAAGTCAGTCACAGCTGTAGATTTAAGGCTATGCTAAAAGTGTACATATTGACCAATTTTTTCTATTATACTATTTAGAAAGTAGTGCAGTGTCAGTTATAACAATTTAACTACCATGTGTGTATTCATGTTTGTTTTTGTGTATATTTGAATAGCTTTAAGAAGACATGCTCCAATGTCCCCAAGCCCTATGAAACGGGATTCCCTAGAGGATTCCATCAAGGTGAAAAAGGATCCTCATTTTCATCTTCCTCTAATCAATCAACTGATGGCTTCAGCTCCTCCAGCTCTGAGTCATCAGAACAGGAAGATAGACAAAGAAAAAGAGGAAGAAGAAAGGAAAGGAGAAAAGAAGTCAAAAGAAAGACATTCAGCAGCAATACAAAGAGGTGAGAATGAATGAAAATTAAAATGAGAATGAAAATCTGACCATTTTTGTTTTGAACTGCAATTTTAAACTTGTTCCAAAGAAAACTTGTAGATAAGCTTGTGACGGTACCATTATCACCTCTGTCTCACTCAGTTCATTGTATGTGTAACTATTATATATGTTCTTTGCATTGCAGCCCAGCACCCAACTCAAGTTGTGGCTCGCTATAAGAAGATTCTGCAGGTTTTGAAGAGGGGAACAACCATGTCTGCAGCATTTAAACAATGCCATGTTGACCGCAACACTATTGTGGCTACAGCTCCAGTGGCCGAGTTATACATTGCAGCCCCAAAAATATAGCGAACTGGAAAAAATGCCCTAGTAAACTTATGCAATTTGCAGCTGAATGTTCTAGTGCAATTAATGAAGATCAGGAAATAAAGGATCAGGTTAGGTCCTTGAAGTCTTCTGGGCAGTTGCTGCCATTAAAAACAAGAGCAGAAAAATTGTAATATTTTAGTTGTTCAACCCTGTTGTTTGTGGTTAGAAAAGGGTTCACTGTTTAGCACAATGTTTAACATTTGTATTTATGATGCCATGAAACCTGTAATTTAGATTTTTTTTTTTATAATAATTATCTTAGTTCTGATAATTAAAATACAATATCTAACAATGACATAAAAACCCAGTAAACCAAGCAAAGGTCAAATATTTATGTGATTAGTAGCTGTCTACTACCATCTTGTTTTTTATACTTTTGTTTTGACCCTACCAACAAGATTCATGCTTTTATTAGCAAAAAAAAAAAGTTTTTCAAATTTCATGTTTTCAAATAAGAAAAAAAAAATGTTTTAACCCTGTCTCGTATTGTTTGTTTCATTTGCATTCTATCTTTGACATAATAGTGCCATATATAGTGTATGTACTTAATTGACATTTATAAATGATTTACAAAACATAATTAGCCCAACACTTTAGATGAGCTCACGCTATGGACTTTATTAACGATTAGTAGATGCTTTATAAATTCTCATTATACTTTACAAAGGTTTTATTAAGCATATATTACCAGTTTATTAAAAATGGAATTAGTTGTACTGGCGTTTGGTTAAAATTTACATTTAAAAATTCTAATTATTTACTTATTTACTAACACTTTGTTACGGCATTATAGATTTCAGCTATTGAGTATGTATACATTGTTAATAAGGTGTTATTATTAAGGATTTATTAATGATAATTCAATTTTTATTAAGCATAGAGTATTTCAGTCTCTACTAATGCTTTGTTACGGCATAAAAGATGACGACTATTAACACTTTATTAATGATTAGTAAACCATTATTAATGATTAAAAAACATTTATTAATTATTTACAAATTGTTATTAGATCATCTGTTAATGCTTTGTTAAGGCTTAATAGTGTGCAGTTAATATAAAGTGTTACCTTATTTTTTATAATTGATGCATTTTAGGCTAGGCCCTCGATTTTCTCTGGGCCCACCTACATTGTGATTCCTGGCTACGCCAGTGCTTCAGATAAGTATTTTTACAGTGTACGCAAGATGTGGCTATTTTATCCATATTCTGCCTAACCATGTTATTTTAGGCTTATACTGTCTTTGAAGTGATTATGTTTTGGTGTATTTCTTTCATATGAAACTTTGACCAGAGGTTCAAAGTCCATGTAAAGAATACTTTCTATAAATGCACACCACACACACCTACAGACAGGTCCAGAGGCAGCTTTAATCAAAGT
>CM044546.2:59532422-59599922 GCA_024416835.2 Perccottus glenii
GGGAGAACGGGAATTGAACCACCAACCTTCCGGTTGAGGGACAACCGCCCTACCACTGAGCCACTCCAGCCAAGCCAGTCCTTGTGGCTTTGTATTAACTATGTCCAGGACAGGAAGTTTATCAGCTTCCTGGGGTCTCTTTCTTGTATGTTGCTTATTACATCGGAGATCAAATGATAGAACCAAGATAATATGATCATTCATTAATTTATTTCCTACTGCTTAGTCCCGTTAGCGGTCGCCAGTGACTGAGGCAGGGTACAACCTGGACAATGTTAGTCGCAGGGCTGACATTTAGAGACAGACAGTGACAGACAACAACATTCACTCTCGCATTCAGTCACTAGGGACACTTTAGATTTGCCAATTTACCTGTACATGCATGTGTGTTTGGACGGTGGGAGGAAGCCGGAGTACCTGGAGAGAACCCACGGTAACACAGGGAGGAATATGCAGAGCGCTAACCACTCTGCCACGTGCACCCCTGTGCTTAAATGATCTGACTTACTATGTTCTTCTAACACACACATTGTATATGATTAGTATGACTTGATTATCTTTTTTATGATGGCTCTAAAGACACAGAAAGGGCTGACACGTCCGTCGCCAGATTTCTGCTGGCCAGATAATGTTTTTTGGGTGAAAACATTTGATTTTGGGGAATTTTGGGAAAGATACAAACTTGTATTCTGACACTGTAAAGCAACGGGACACAGCGAATGCCGCTAGTAAACAAACATTCTTGTTCCAATGCTTGTGCATGAGATTTGGGAGGGGTTCCCTTGAAATGAGTGAAGGAGGGGCAGTTCCTACGTATGCGCTCATTTCAAAAACTCACTAACAGTCGTTGGTTTCTCAGTTGTCAAAAACATCCTCTGTAACACCTTTTTAATAACAATGTCCACAGCTGTGAATAAACCACAGGAATCAATGAGAAGCCAGTGAGGCTTAACCCTGAGTGTAGACCAAAGAGGATGGTCAGAGTTTCAGCTGAAACAGTGGATCAGTACTTGTCAGAATAGAACTGATGAGCTGCCCATGGATAAACATGAGCCAGTCAGGTACATAGCAATTAACATCCACTCATTTCCTGTTTGGGGCTGACTCAGACCTTGTTCAGACTAAGACTAAGGTCATGCCCTACATCCTGATCAAAACCTCCTCTGATTGGCTGCAGGGATGACTCAGACTCACAGGGGTGTTCTTAAGAGATCACACTGTTCTACAATACAATATACAAATACAATATTTATGGATATCTATGAGTGAGCGCAGGCTAGTGTGAGTGAGCACTGAAAACAGTTCTACTGTTCATAATCAAAGACCAGACTGGCTTTATCAAGGACAGCAGCTCTAGTCACAACATCAGAAGACTCCTGAACATAATTCATATTTGTCAAGCACAACACTGACAGTATGATCCAGTGTTGTAGTCGGATCACCAGTTTTAGAGTCCAAGTCACTTTCAAGTCCTCGGTGTTCAAGTCCAAGTCAAATCATTGAGGCTTACCCTCGAGTCGAGTCACGAGTCACATAAATGAGCCTGATGACCATAAATGAGTTCGAGACCAGGACTCAAGTACTCCATCTCTGGTGTGGTCATCTCATTGGATGCAGAGAAAGCCTTCAATTGTGTCGTGTGGCCCTACCTGCGTCACATTTTACACAAATCTGTTAAGGCCATTAGGCAAAACTTAGAAATAAGAGCGTCAGCGCCAACTCATCATAAATTCACACTGATGAAGTCTTGTTATATATAACAGAACCTGGATCTTCATTCCCTGTCTCATTGAAAGTATACATGCATGTTTATATTTTTGAAATACAAAATTAATTTTTCTAAATCTCTTGCATTGCAAGTGAGTTTCAAAGACAGAACAGACTCTTTAAAAGGTGCATTACAGAGGTAAGAAGAAATTAAGAAATTTCTAAACATGAGCAACACTTCTTGTACACGCACGTCAACAACTTTAGGACTGCAGCACACGCAGATACACAATGTTTACAGAGGTAAGAAAAAGTACAAATCTGCAAGTTTATTGTTACAGTCAAACGTTATGTTTACTTATTATCAGTAATGACCGCCGTAAAGTAAAACAATTGAAAGACCGCAAGTGCTCCATGTTCATAATCTCTTGAACTGGCTTATGAATGTCTTATGGGTGGCATTTCTTTACTACGAACAGCCCAATGGACATAATGGCCAAGGCTAAACATAGCACTCACGTAATTTAAAAAGACTTAATTTGACGTAATTTGAAAGTAACTAATTTATCACATCTCGAAAGAGTCAAGAGCACAATGCTCATGATATTTAGTACAGTACTGTTTGAATTTTTTTTTTGATCTAGCAGTTAAATTTGGTTTGCACACTAATGTGATATTTGAAACTAGCATTCACAATTTACTACAGCTTTATAGTTATTTAGCATTAGACAACTAACACACATTAAATAGTCTACAACTCTCTCTTGCCTTTTTAGTAAAAAAGAAGAATGCAGATACTTTCGTCTTCTCCCATCATCGATCAGATTCATACTTGCTTGCGTTTTATATGTTTGCGAGGAGTGTCCGTGGGTGTTTGCCAGAGGCTGGTCGCTTCTCTCCGACCGCAGAATCCTTCTCAACTAACACTTCACAGGTGATTGTAGTTGCGCTGTTTACATCCATCAAGTAGCGTGAGCGCATTACATCACATCTGCAGATTTATTTGCAGGAAATTTGAACCCAAATGCCCAAAGAAAATTGAGCATACCGGCTAATTCAGGCAACCAACAGGACCAAACAATAATTGTGTCATTTTACTCATCGCATTGAGGTGTGTTCATAAAAATGTCAAAAAAGAACACATAGCCAGCTTTTTTCTTTTTTTTGCCTAAAAGCCACACAATACCTTTAATATCCTTCCCATTCCATTGGACCATGTCAGGTATTGTCTATCTTGTCATTCAGATTACCCTCTATTTAACCAGATGTTTAAGGCTCACCTTAAACCACTCCACTCCAATATAAAAATTGTATCATTACTGGGCAGTGTCAATGGTTAAGATGAATGTGCTCCCTTGATTTGTATACCCATTACAAATTATCCCTTTGTTACTTTTAAACAAGGAGCTCAAGCTACCTAATGGGTGGTCGAGGAAATATAGGCTTAAATGTTCTATGTTACACTTTCTGTCTCTTAGGGAAGTACAGATCTCATTTTAAACTGTATCAGCTGCATCTTCTCTGAGGTCAAAGAAGATCCCACTTCTGTCTGGCTGGGCCTTGAAAATCCCAGGCTTCCTGTCTGTTACTTGGCCTTTCTGTTTTGTAAGAATATAAAATCTGTAAGGACTTTGTGTAATAATAACCAAATAATCACCAACACTACAAAAGCATGGTTTGTAGCGCAAAGGCTGGAGGGAAAGTGTCAGGGACCAAGCAGTGAGGCAGAACAAGGACATAATAGCAAAATCAGGCCTATGAAAGAGGTCAACATAATATAACTCTACTGAACACAATTGAGCTATTAACATGAACAAACTGACCTGCGAAAATGGGAGGGGGGTGGCGCAGGTAAACTAGCAAACAAACAAAAGATCTAAACTGTATCCAGTGGTCTGGTCCCCATTCAGGCCATCCTCCTCTCATCCAGGCACACCAAGAGGGCTTCTTCTATTGTGATTTAACCAAATCAAACCATTCCTGCCCACTACAATTTATTAGAATGTAAATTTACAGTTTACCACCTTTGCAGGGCAACACTGACTTAAAACCAGGCATGACTGGTGTGGGTTACAATGTCTAGCCACGTCAAGCGATCAGGAAAACGTCTCGGATTATGTAGATAACCCTTGTTCCCTGAGAGTGAACGAGACACTGCATCGTGAAACGACACTTTGCCCTCAGCGTGACGCCTCTGAAGCATGAATGAAACTTAGACCGATCTTGATTGGTACTACGTCACGACGTAGTAAGTGCCGGCCTACCCAGAAGTATAAAGGGACGCCGTATCACAACCACGCCAGCCCTTCGCGATGAAGCAAATCGCCCTCAGGCAGGGTAGGCGTGGCGGAGCGACGCAGTGTCTCGTTCCCTCTCAGGGAACAAGGGTTATCTACATAACCCGAGACGTTCCCTTCTCGAGGGAACTCAACACTGCGTCGTGAAACGACACTTTGGGGAACGAATACCCACTATGCCACGACGACCCATGCCTGCCCTAGTGTGAAGCTGGATATTCAGGCACACTCAGGACGAGAGCACACTAGCGCCAGGCGTCGCAGGGATGTAGACTATAGAACCTAATGAAAGTGTGTGGAGTAGCCCAGCCGGCTGCCTCACAGATCTCCTGAAACGGGACCCCCATTTGAAGGGCCCGAGAAGAGGCCATGTCCCTGGTGGAATGCGCCCTTAGGGCCAAAGGTGAAGGCAATCCGCGCACCTGATAAGCCAAGGCAATAGCCTGGACGATCCAATTACTGACCGTCTGCTTGGTCGCTGGCCGACCTCTCCTAGGAGACCCGAAACACACTAACAGTTGTTCTGACTTCGTCCACTGCGAAGACTTCTGTATATAGATTCGCAGTGCCCTAACGGGGCAGAGCAGATGAAGTCTCCCCTCTTCAGCCGACACATGAGGTGGAGGATGAAACGCCTGCAATACCGTCGGCCGTGCCACGTTAGATGGCACCTTAGGCACATAGCCTGGCCTCGGACGTAAAATGGCCTTAACCCCACCGGGGGCAAACTCCAGGCAAGTTGGTGTTATAGCCAGTGCCTGGAGGTCCCCCACCCTTTTAAGTGAGGTGATAGTCATGAGCAGCGCCACTTTGAACGACAGAACTCGATCTGTCGCCGACTCGAGTGGTTCGAAGGGGGCCTCCGCCAATCCTTCAAGCACCACCGCCAGATCCAAAGTTGGAACCCCAGGGCGCGTTGCAGGCCTCAGCCTCCGGGTGCCACGGAGGAAACGTACGACCAATGGGTACCTCCCCAGAGGCCCCTCACTTACAGGAGCGTGGAACGCCACAATAGCAGCCACGTACACCTAAAGAGTGGACGGGGTAAGCCCCGCAGTGAAGTGGAGGAACTCCAGGACCGAAGCCACTGGGCAGTTAACTGGGTCCACTTCACGCTCCCTGCACCAAGTGGAAAAGACATTCCACTTTAAGCAGTACAACCTTCTCGTGGAAGGAGCCCTGGAACTGAGTACGGTTTCCACTACCCCTGCCGACAGGCCAGCCTCTAGGTACTGATCCCCCTCAGAGGCCAGACCCACAGTTTCCACAGCCCGGGCTGGGGATGCAGTATTGTGCCCCCTGCCTGGGCACAATAAAGCGCCACTGGGGGAAATGCATACAGACGCAGCCTCGGCCACGTCTGTACCATGGCATCCAACCCCAGCGGGGCTGGAGGCGTGAGGGAGAACCATAGTGGGACGTCTCTCGAGACGCGAACAAATCCACTTCCACTGGGCCGAACCTCTCGCATATAGACCTCACCACCTCTGGGTGAAGTCTCCATTCCCCGGGCCTCAGCCCCTGCCTCAACAGGGCGTCTGCTCCCTGATTCTGGTCCCCGGGGATGTACATCGCTCTGATAGACGATAACTTCCCTTGGGACCATAGGAGGATCTGATGCGCCAATCTGCACAGAGGGCGAGACCTCAGACCCCCCTGACGGTTCAGGTACGCTACCACCGACATATTGTCGGAGCGCACCAGAACGTGATAACCCCTGAGATCCGCCAGGAATCTCCTCAGAGCCCTGAACACAGCCAACATCTCCAGGCAATTTATATGCCTGGAGCGATGATGGTCCTGCCACAGACCCTGGGCAAAGCGGCCGTCCATGACCGCGCCCCAGCCAGTGAGGGAGGCATCTGACGAAACGGATTTCCGGCGACATGATGCTCCCAATACTGGTCCTTGGGACAGAAACCCGGGTTTCCTCCATATTGACAGGGAATGACAGCACCTGCGCGTAACCCTGATCCTCCGGAATGGATTCCCCCTCAGGGAAAAACCCCTGGTTTCAGCCACCACTGCAGGGGTCTCATGTACAGCAGGCCAAAAGGTATTACGTTGGCCGCAGCTGCCATTAGCCCCAACAGTCTCTGAAACCGTTTTACAGTGACGTCGCGGCCTAGTCTTATGATGGAGACCATCGCCTGTATGGACTCGATGCGTGCGGGGGACATATGTGCCCGCATCATCGTCGAGTCCCATTCTACTCCCAGGAACGTAATTCTCTGGGAGGGCGTCAACACGCTCTTCTTCGCGTTGAGTCTCAACCCCAAGCTCTGAATATGGCCAAGGACGACATCTCGATGCCGAACTGCCCTCTCTCGGGACTGGGCCAAGATGAGCCAGTCGTCGATATAATTCAGTACCCGGATGCCCTGGAGTCGCAGTGGAGCCAGAACCGCATCCATGCACTTGGTGAATGTGCGAGGGGAGAGCGCTAGGCCCCCCCGAAAGCGAACCTCAGGAACTTCCTGTGAGAAGGACTTATAGGAATATGGAAGTATGCGTCCTTCAGATACATCGTGACAAACCAGTCCTCGGACCGGACTTGATTCACGATAATCGGTATCGTTAGCACCTTTTTGGGAACTATAAAGTACCGGCTGTAGAACCCCGACTCCCTTTCTAGCGGAGGAACCCGTTCTATGGCCCCCTTTACCAGCAGGAAGTGTACTTCCCGTTCCATAACCTGAGCCCGTTCCGGGACCACTGCGGTCCAGACCAGCCCACCGAATCTCGGCGGGCTGCGGCCGAACTGCAGTCTGTAACCCTTTTCTACGGTGCGCAGGACCCATGGCGACACATTCCACAGGCGTTTCCACGCCTGGAAAAAAATCTGCCACGGGAATCAGCCTCTCTGTTGCCGCGCTCCCTGGGGAGGGGCTCTGGAGGCGACGCTCTCCCTTTGTATCTGTCGATACGCGGAGCTCGATGACGGCTGGGGCTGGTCGGTCTTAAGCCCAGCCCCTTTGGACGTGCGGCGAGGGATACATTTCTGAAACGCAGCAGACTGCCTCCTCCCCTCCTGATACCTGTCTACGACCGTACTGATGGCATCACCGAACAGGCTCGAAGGTTAGATAGGCGCATCAAGGAGAAAATCTTTATCCTTCTCCTTTATTCCCACCAGGTTCAGCCACAAGTGCTGTTACAGTTACACAACTCGTTGTGCAAGTCCGGAAAAATTGGTAAACCCCGCTGTTTGGGCCGTGCTCTGTGCTGCAGGAAGCGCTCATCAAGTCTATTTTTAGACACCGTCGCTTCCTGCCGTTCTGGCGGCCAGCTAATGTCTAACCTGGCCACCGCACGAGTCACAACCTCGATGAGCTCCTCATACGCGGGCCTGTGAGGCGACCGGTGAGCCTCAATGCTGAGCACGTCCACATCCTCAGATGTAGACAGCTCAAGCGTCGGACCCTCTCCTCGTGCCGGAGAAGCCGCCTCGCGGGCTCCTGCACGGGGAGGAAGGGCATCAGAGCTGTCTGACGATGATTGGGAAACAGCCTCAGCTGTCCCAATCTCATCACGTAGCTCCAGCTGCGATCCCCACGATCTCAGCTGCCGGACCTGAACCGCGGGTAACGCGAGCCTTGCTGGCCTGCAACACGGCCAGGCGGGAGCGCAGCACTCTGCAGGGGAGTGCCTCACAGTGCAGGCAGTCATCTCCCTCGAGAGCTGACCGAGCGTGCTGTGCTCCCAGGCAGATCACACACAACGAGTGCGTGTCCCCACCCGTGATATAACGTGGGCAGGGGTACACACACTTCTTGAACTGTTCCGCCATACTTTTCATTCAAAGTTTTCTCAACAAGTCTCTCGTTCACACACAGGGCATTTGCTGAAGAGCGAAAAGCTGGCGTGGTTGTGATACGGCGTCCCTTTATACTTCCGGGTAGGCCAGCACTTACTACATCGTGACGTAGTACCAATCAAGATCGGTCTAAGTTTATTTCAGGCTTCAGAGGCGTCACGCTGAGGGCGTTCCCCAAAGTGTCGTTTCACAACGCAGTGTTGAGTTCCCTCGAGAAGGGAACGTGTTTGTGTGTGGGGTTTTCTATACTGAAAAAAACTATGCTTACATCGGATGCCTTATTATCACCAATACAGAGGTTACTTCTTAAGTGCTGAATCGGATGGATGCACCGGTTGTTTTAGATGTGATGTGAACGTGGCAAACTAAATTAGGTGTGTTAGGATACATATATATGAATATTTGGAACCCACAAAAAAGAATACAGTAAAGTATTCACTGTGTACAGATTTCCAATGTAAAAGGCACAAAAGGAAACCTCAAATGTTCTAGAATACATGAGTAAAATGTTTGGAGAGACTTTGGATCTGGATCCTCTGTCTTTGCTCTGGGGTTATTGTTGTTCAGGCTCTAACAGATAATACTGTACAACATCCTGACATATGCTGCAAGAACATGTTCCTATCTTGGATCAGTCACAAGCTCCCCACCAACTCTAACTGGCACAAACCTGTCCTGGAGCTTTGCCCTTTAGACTTCTCTGGTGTGATCCAAAAAGGCACAGTTGATGAAGGTTTGGGCTCCTTCCCTCCTACCTTCCTGAGCAGCGCTGTGGTGGACAACCTGTGGACTTTTTCTCTTCTTTTATTTCCTTGGACTGTGCTGGGCTGTGTTTGTTCATTTTCTTTGTTGTGTTCTGTTTCTTTGTGTTTTTCTTTGTTAAAAAAGATCAAAAAAAGTATAAATATATAAAGAATGACCTGCTACAGCTCCGTCCTGCTCTGAGGGTGTCTCAGTCCGACGCTGAAGGAGCTGCTCAGAGCCTCCACAGTCTGATGCAGGGGCTGAGAGCTGTTGGATGATGGATGTCAGCTTGGTCAGCGTATTGGGGAGCAGAGGCTGGCCATCTCTCTGATTTTCTGGGAGGAGTCTGCATGTCCCCTTTCCATTTTACCATGGCTTTTTTGTGGGTTTTATCTCCCATTGTCCAAAGATATGCATGTGCATTGCTCCTAGTGAATGAATGTGAGAGTGAATGGTTGTCTGTCAGAGTCGGTCTCTAAATGTCAGCCCTGCGACTAACTGGCCATTGTCCAGGCCATTGCACCCTGCCTCAGGCCCAAAGCTGCTGGGATAGGCTCCAGTCAGCTAAAAAAGATGAAAAAAAATAATGAAATCGTTCATATAATAGTGTAATATAATCATTTTTATTATGAATTTTGGTGCAAAAATAGGACAGCTCAGTGTTATCTATTCGAGTTTACACAGCAGTCAAATATATATTGTTTTTGTATAAGATGCCACATTTGTTTTATTTATTCAAATCAGCCATGTGTTTTTGGTTTTCTATAGCACTTGTAAATAGAATGTGTGTGTCCTGCACAAACATCTTGTCAACAACAAGATGCAGCAAAAAAGGAGACATTGGCTTGCCTGTTTGCTGTATCACTGATGGAGCATAAATGGGACACAATGCTGACATATTAGTGACAGACATTCTCCCTAGTATCATGAAAAGGGGCTCAAACAAGATTATTGTAGCTAGCACACCAAAAATAAAGAAAGACAACATTTGTATAATCCAAATGATTTATTTTCAACTTAACTGTGTCCTCAGAAATATAACAGCAGAAAGTCATATGATAATATAACAAAGAGATAAGAGAAAAGAAGAAATCTGAAAAAGACAGAGGATGAAGGTAATGGAACTTTTGGTCCTATTTTACACATTGTATGTTGAATACAACTAACAAAAATACTGTCCTCGGCACAAAATGCCATGTTATATGTACATTAGAAAATACCACATTGCACATTTTGATTATATTGTGGTGGGACAGAGAAATCAAGACCTTTCCTGTGTGAAACATGGTTTGTGTTTAAAGAAAAATTTGAGTCCTCAATGTGGTTGATGGTTTCAGAATACTACAGACCATTACTAACATAAGTCCTAAATGTACATTTCAGAAAAAAGCAAGATCAGATCATAATTCACCAAATGTTTGTGTGTGATGTTACTGATGATTTAAAAGTAAAAATATATTTTTTTCAAATGTGATAGTATTATACGGTCCGATTTAGCCTGCTAGTAAACATCCTTACACACTTTGCATGGCTTTGAATTCCATTTCCAATTTTTTTCTCAAGTTTGCAAATCTGAATCATCCTTTCACATGGGTCTGTTTGAACCTTGAGCGTTGTGTCCTAAAGTTCAATGATAAGTTTTCCCTCGTCATCGCTGCTGCTGTCGTCCAGATCGAGACCGCTCTGGACAGGCCTCAGTGCGCAGCTCAAAGGGTCGACTGGCTGGTAACTGTACGCCTGAGCTGCTCCAAACAATGACTGGTATTTGCTGGGGCAGTCTAAAAAAGCCACAGGAGAGTCACAGGACTGTGGTGGGTTGTCCATAGACATGTGTTCATTGTGTGTAATATTTGACAGCTTTAGTGGGTTATTAAATACCAAACTATCAGATGGGTAGGCTCCAGTTAATTCAGCTGTATGGCTTTGAGATGTGTAGACTGTTGTTCTGTGGGTCGAACTGCAGCTAACCACGCAGTTCTCGGCTCCACGTCTCTGATCCTGCTGAAATATTCCCATCTGCCGACGTCCTGGCTCCACGTGAGAAAGACTCTTGCCCGTCTCTTCAAAGTGAGGCTCTTTATTTAAACTTGCTTCACGTAAGACCTGTATCTCCATCCCACTTTCTGTGTGTTGTGACAAATAGCAATTACTCTTTTGCAGCGAGGACTGTGGAGCAGTGTAAGCACTGTTGGCAGGTGGGCCAGAGCTGTTGGGCGGGTTGGGAGCAGCTCCAGAGCTCTGTGGAGGGTACATTCCTGAGTGAGACTGGGAAAGATTCAGAAGATGGTGCGCCGATAGCCAGGAGTGTGGAAATGAATCCGCCCTGACCTCGGCATCCTCGGCCTGTTAATAACAGAGGATCATTATGCACAAACCGACACAACCAGAGTCATTGTCTTCCCTTCTCTGAACTCACTCATTAGTCTTACACATCTCTCAGAAATATGATATGACTTATGATAAACCCATAACAGAGAACATACCAGATTAATGGAGCATGAAGTAGTTAGCGTCACAAAATATCAATCACATACAGAAGCAGGTCTCAGTCGAAGTAACCACTGTCAACTGCTCTTAATGGGAGCAACCATCTTTAAAAACTGTCAAAAAGCCCCATTAAAATGTGTTATTTGTGACTGTCACTGTGTGTGGCCCAGCAGCACACAATTTGCTCCATGCCTTGTGTAATTACGTGTTTTTCTTCTGTTCAACATCATTATTTTGCTACATATTTGACAAGCAGCCATTGTGTCAGTAGAATTATATATGACTTGCTCCTGCATGATCCCCAGATCAACACAGTCTTAACTGACTGTATAAATCTTTCTATGGCACATTGTTACACTTGCATTTCATCAACAGCAGCAGAATCAGTGCAGCTGGTTAAGAGAGAAGGGTCTGTCTGCAGAACTGCACTTGCACTAACTCTAAACCTAACCCTAACCCACTCTCAGGTGTTGACTGCAAGTGACGTCACCTGCAAAGAAAGCAAGTGTGTCTGAGAGTGCCGTAGTGGAAGTTTACAGAACAACCCATAACAAGGCATTTGCTTGAAGAGTGTAAGAAGGTGAACTTGTACTGGACCAGGCTAAAATCCACATCCAGCAGCAGTATTTACACACAGGGCTTTTCTCTGTCTGTACAGGAGTAGTGGAGTGGGCCGGCCAGAAATTGGTCTGTGCAAAGATACATTAGACACTGAGTCCAGAAAAGTGTAAAAGGGCTGCCGCAGAGGTGAGTCTGTATCAGTCACAGTCAATGGAAGCATACTTACGATTTTTACAACCCTGTTTTAAAATGAAACAGGATGAGTGTCCACAGTCTAGAACTCACCTTGGACTTGAGTTGAATATAAGTGAAGCCATCTCTTTTTGTCTCCTCTGGCACGTGGCTCTGCTCTGGCTCCGGCTGCTCAGGGGCCTCAGGGTGGCCCTGAGACTGTGGCTCTTCAATTCCATCCAGAGAGCCTCCCTCCTCCAGGCCTGAGGAGAACGGCAAATGAGAAGCAGTTGTTTCTCAACACACAAAGGAACAGTGCCATTTTACTACTGCAAAACAGCTCTGAAGAGTAATTAACCCGAGTCGACTCCCAAAATGTGGTTATGGCAAACCGTAAAAACAGTTATGTTTGGACAGATGTCAGCCAGAGTAAACAAAATCTATGATTTGCATTTTGCCAGTCTGTCAGTGACAAGAAAAATAAACTAAACAATATTATGAGAATCATTTGTTCTGTTTTTATATTTCTAAATCTAATTAATATTTAAGTATACTGAACAAAATCCAATTTTTTATGAGCTGAACTCAAATATCTAAGACTTTCTCTATGTACATAAAAGGCCTATTTCTCTCAAATGTTGTTCACAAATCTGTCCAAATCTGTGTTAGTGAGCACTTCTCCTTTGCTGAGATAATCTATCCACCTCACAGGTGTGGCATATCCTATTCCTGTAAGGCTACAGGAAAAGTCATATTTTTTTAAGAGAAATGCTGCAACCAACTCAAGCCGTAGTATAATTAATAATATTTATAAAGTGGTAAGAATACAAACACAAATGGTAATATTTCAGGACTTAGTCAGTGCTGTAATACTCCCCAAACATTATATATCTTGGAACAAGAATGAAACTGTGACATAGACTGTAAATAACTGTGTACAACTAAAAATAAAAAAAAACTGAAATATTATATCATACATATGTGTGTCCTCCCCATTCTACTGTCCAGTTCCCTCCCACCCTCCCCAGACATGCAGCCTCACTCAATCCATTGCCGCCAAGCCTCTCCAATGGAACCTCATGTAAGAGTGCCGCCATACGGTGATTTTACAGCGAAATACAGCGATATACCGTCGTCCACCAGAGGGCAGGCTCCAAAAGCGGAAATATAAGAAATATGTATATATATGAGAAACCCAATGACGACTTTACAAGTGTAAAAATCATGTTTACAGCCTGGTACAAAAGATGGCTCCGATTTCTAGAGCTACGTTTTTACTACGTGACAACTCTGGAGGGGGTGAATTTTTGATTAATATGTCCTTTTATGCTATCTGAAAACTATTGTTTTACTATGGAGGAAAAGCCGAAAAGCCTGGATGTAACTGCTATTTTATTGCCCTGTCATAAGGACAATATTGGTGAATAGGGGACCAATGGGCAGATAACATCCATAATTATTTACAATCTGACCAGCCTGTCGGAAAATCTCCCAATTAGCCACGCCGGCCCTGGAGTGGCCATAGGTGCAAAATGGCTGCCACGTCTGCCCCAGGGCAGCAGTGGCTACAGATGTAGCTTACCACCACCAGTGTGTGACCATGTATTGATCAAAATGTGTCACGGTGAGAACCTCTCTGAAGTGCTTTTCTGATTTCATGTCTCGCCCCAATTTCCACTCTTGTCAACATTTTTTGTAGTCTTACCAGTTGTGCTTGTATAAACCTATTACTTATTGTCTTTGGAATTTAAAAATTCTTGTTGAAATGGAAAGTGCCTCATCAATTCAGTCATGGATTATATGTCTGAGCCAGAGTCTGAGAGCGAGCATAAAGAGTTCCAGGAAGAGACTCAGGAAGCCAGGGTGAGAATGGCTCTCAATGTTAAATTATCACTAGGCAAGTTGCTGCTCCAGGATGTACTTTTGGGGTCTTTACTGGAAACCTGCTAGGACGATTAGCGGTCTTTAAACCCGGGGCTTGGGCGCTCAGAACAGGGCAGGAGAGATAGCTGTCCCTGGAACTGAGAGGAGCAGTAGATAAACTGTACAGCAGGAGTTCTGTGCATCTGGTCTGCTAAGCAGCTCCTCTACCACCTGGAGTCCAACAATGTCTCAATTTCAATAGCATTCAGTCTGCCTTCGCTAACCTTATACTGAAGTTAAACACAAATAAAAATGAATGCGTGCTCTCACCCAGAATCACCCCTTAACAATTTTCTCCCTTGATTTTAATTGATTTGATAGACAACTACAAGTACCTTGGTATCTAGACAATTCACTTTCATTTGAATCACACATCCACTCTCTGCTAGCAAAAGTCAAATCCAGAATTGTCTTTCTCTATCAAAATAAATGTTTGTTTGCCCATGCAGCCAAACATGTCCTGGTAAAAAAAATCATTAATTACAATCTCCACATTTAAAAGAAAATTCTTAGTGCACCTGCTTTTAGTCACTACAATGCATATACTATTGTTATTTGTATGACTGTATATTTTTTTCCTATGCTGCTGCCTCTTGCCCAGGTCAAGAGACAAGGACCAAAGACCAATTAAAGCCTGATAACGCTGATGTATGACAAAAATATTAAAATATTAGTACGCTTTTAATGCACAACAAACAATTTAGCTTAAATCTAAAAAATATATAATGACAGTATAGGCTGTTATAATCAGGATATTCACAGCTTGGGCTCAATTTTACGCAGTCAGTCATTTCCGAAGGGTATACATCCTCAACTAGGACCGCTTTGTTTTACGCACCTACAGTAACTGTTCCTGGAACAGCTTCCTGCAGTCGATTCATGGTTAAATGCTGCAAAGAGTTGTCAGTTTGTCCTCTAATTTATGATCTACTCATAGATTACAACCATTACGTATTGCTTTTAATTTATTAAGTAAGTTTCTATAAATGAATGTCACATTGTGTATGACACTGTGAAAATCTGGCCTGAAAATTGACGGCTGATCTGATGTTAACTCTGGGAGATACAGTTAATTCTCGTCACCTCACCTGTGCCACCTAAAAGTACTAAAGCTGTAGCTGTGTCTTTTTAAGGTTCATTTACTTCTTTAACTTGTGTAGTAAGTGTTAAGCAAGTGGCACTCTCTAAAAAGCTACAGTCACTTACTACCACCATGTGGTTAAGACCATATATAGCAGTTGGATTTCAAATAAATAAACTTCTGTCTCATGCTTGGGTGGGTTTTCTCCGGTTTCCCCCACCATCAAAAACATGCTGGGTGCCGGCTGATGGGGGCTGCCAGCAAGATAATAAAAAAATAAGTTTAAAAAAAGAGCTGGCTCTTGTACAGAATTACCAAGATAAGAACATACTAATAAATTATCAAAGACTTTGTCTAACTTGAAAATTAGATTGGTCAATTATTTACATGAAGTGTGGATATCAAAGATAGGCTGTCCCTGTCCAGTCTAACAATGATTATGTGTAACTCTCAGTGTTTGCAGAGATCACTATCACTAAGCATCACTATGCAAGAACAAAATAAAATACATAAATTCATTTTGATGGTATCTTGACAAAAACTGTGCTGTGCATTCATCTTGCGTGGAGAATAGACTATTGACATGACCAAACACAATTAAACAAAATTTGCTCATTTGTTGCTACCATGCTCACTTATGTAAAAAAAAAAAATATCAGTGAGCAATTTTGACTTTGCTCTTGACTCTCAATGAGCAACTTAATGTAACCTGCAGAGGTGGATAGTGTGACTAGTTGACTCATGGATAAGTTGCTTTTGTTAATTATGGATGTATTTAATTATGGATGTATCCACCTCTGCTTTAGATTGTGTACAATAATAATGAACATAAATTGATATATACCTGTATTGATGGTAGGGATTTTTGTTGAAGCTTCGGGGACATCTCTGAGCGCTGCCAGCTGGACATCAGTAGACTCTGAAGTTACCAGAGCAGGTTGTTCCGAGTCAGCATCATGTGAATTACTAATCATTGTGTGAGCTTTTTCCTGGGACGGGGTCAAGCCATGTGAAAGACCCATCTTCTCCGGGTTTGCATAGGGCAATGTAGACAGCTGGGAACTTCTGCAGGAGACCGATACAAGTGAGCTTATTGAACTTTTACAAGAAACAGGCTTAGCCCAGGTTTGATTCACAACATGGTCAGGTCCAACTTGTTGTATGGAGCAGCTATGTTCATTTTTGAAGCTGCTATTCTGAACACAACACAAAACCTTTTTGCAATTAATTCTTCCATCGTTTCCTGAACTATGAGCAATAGAGGTGAGACTTGCACGGCTGAGCTTGTGTTTGTCAGACGCATGAGAAACAAGTCCCCAGTGGCTTTTCTGTAAATCTGGCACAAGTTTTTCTTGAGCAGCAAAATTTAGAGAATGAGAATGTTCCTTTTCTGGAGTTTCTGACTTGGTACATTCAAGCGAGGCGGCTGCTGACACCTCATCTTCCTCCGAACACGGAAGCTTTTTGAGCTTGTTTACTTGACTGTAGATGTGTGGGTGTGTGGACAAGGCTGGAGACCCAGTTGTGGTTTGAGTCATCTGTATATTTGGCTGTATATTTTCAGAATTATTAGATATTAAAGGCTTTGCACTGTCCTTGCTGATTGTGTGCATTTCCTTGCTTGGCTCAGACTCTCCATGATCTTTTCCTTGGTCTGTTTTTTCTGAAGTCATGCAGCATTGAACCTGATTTTGAACATGATCTTCTATAGTTTCCATTTGTCCTGTCTGTGAAAGCCTGTTGTCTGCTTGCCTCTCAATCTGGGGTTCAATAAGAGCCAGCTGCTCGTCAGATATGATTTGGAGGCATATTTGAAGTCCTGGCGTGTTAACATGAATCACATTTGGTGCAGCTTGCTGGGTTGGTATAACTTGACAAGGTATAAGTGGGATGTTTGAGGCACCACTGGATCCGTTTGACTGAGACTGAGTTAGTGAAAGTGGGGAATTTATCTGTGATGGGAGATGTTGCTGATTTTGTGGGAAAGCTGTCAAAGCGGCAGGAGATGACTGTGTTCTGTGGATGGAGGTAACAGGTGTAGCAGGGATGCGCTCATTTGCCACAGTTTTTGGGAGTGGCACTGCAGTTCTCAGAGGTGAAAATTGTATTAAAGTACTGCATAGCCCTGCGTGGGAATTTCTTAAACTGGTTGTGGTTTTGGTGTCTGCCACAGGACGCTGGTGGACTACAGCTAATGGAGCACACACCTTTACTTGACCGGGTGTTTGACTAGGGGCTGTAGTCGTACGAGGCAGAATCTGGCTCGATACAGAGCTGAAAGTACAAGTCAGAGTTGAAGTGTTTGGATGAAGAGTGGTGGCTGCCATGGACACACATATAAAATTTTCAGTTTGCATAGGTGTAGTTCCAACAGGCAAAGAACTTGAACAGGATTCAGCAGCATTAGGTAACTTGAGCTGGTACTTGGGCAGGAAGCTGTTCTGGACAGTAGATGGACTGGCAGTACCTGTGGAGTTGCTAACAGATGGTACATTTGTATTGATTATACAAGAACGAAAGAGAGATGCTTGAAAATGTTTTGGGTTTGGTTGAATGCTGATGACGGAAGAAGGGAGGTGAGCCGCAACGTTTGGGGCAGTGTTCATCTCTTGGAGGAACAGTTTGTCGTCAGTTCTCTTTTTTTTTCTGTCTGAGGGAACTTGGACTTGACTCTGGGAGGCAGAGACAGTAAGTTCATTGCCTAATTTTCCTGCCTCGCTTCTGGTGATAGTGTCTACTATTTGATTTGGCGTCAGGGAATGAACAGTTGATAATGGAAGTACTGACAAGGAGAGATTTCTTCTGAGAGGCATCCTTTGAGATACAGAAGATGAAAAAATATGGCTAGTTTGTGTATTAAAATTCAAATTTGGCATAAGTTGAAGTCTAGTAGAATAGCTTTCAGGATGGCACACTGTTGCACTTCTGGCTAAGTTAGTACTTGAACCTGATGAAGTCTCGTTGTGTCCTGCTGAGAGTCTTTTTTGTAAACTTTGAATAACTTCATTGTCTGGATTTGTTATAGATCTCCTTCCTTTAACACCACTGTTCTCACCACCTTTCTCTGTCTCATACAACTTCTTAAATGTCCCTCCTCCGTACATGTACCACTTGTTATAAGCAAACTTCTGTGACTTCCTTCTGCGGAACTTTCTGTTGCTTGGCTCTGCGCAAATGTCACCAGCCTCCCCGTCACACTGCAGACTGCTGGTGCACTCCTCCTCCACAGATGAATTCTTGAACAGAGCGTCTGTTGCGTGGTTGCAGTCAACGGCAGCCTGGCGGACCAGTGGGCGGTGCGTGGACAACTGCTGGTTCACAGACTTGATAGAGAACCCCGTTGGATGGATCTGGCCTGAGCTTCCTCGCCTGAATATTGTTGCGTAATCTTGCTGATAGCAAGGGGTGGGGCTGTTCCTTTCGGGCTGCAGGAGGCTTACGCTGAAGGGGAGGGAATTACTTCGAGTTAAGGGAGCATGCTCCACTGATGAAGATTGCTCAGTTGGAAAAGAGTTGTACAAACCTGGCTTCCTATTTCTCTGAACATTTGACATTTTGTTAATCCTCATGTCGAAGTGGAAAGAGTCCTTGAAAGTGTAGGGCATAGGGAGGTCAATGCTGCCTTGCTTTGAAAGTACTGTCTTTCGAGGCCTTACGTTTTCCAGATGTTTGTCTTCCACAACCACACTATTCTCTGAGATCAATTTGGATATACGCTCCTCTAGGGTCTTCTGCTCCTGTTCCTTTGCGGTATCTTTAGCCTCCTGGTTGGTAGAATCCCCCAGATGCTCTGTAGTTGACTCGGTTAGAGAGTCCATGCTGTGGTCAGGTAGAATGCTCCCAGGGCTCGGGTAGTGGTCACTGCTTTCACTGAAGCCCGAATCGGTGCTTTCATGGCTTTGGGATTTGCCGCTGGACGTAGAGCTCTCCCACTGCTTGGAGAATAGAGTAGCCTCTTGTCTCTGAAGGGTAAGATGCCGACTTGATGAAAGAGTAGGTTGTTCATTTTGAACCGTTTGTTTGTTACCTTCTTTTGTAAGCTTTGTATTTTCTTGTGTCTTTTGACTTACAGAGGTCTGTTCTTTTTGCTGAAAAGTCTGTGCAATAGTGACTACAGGTGTGATTTCAGTAAGTAGAGTGGCGTCTTTCTTTAAGCTGCTAGGCTCATCACTAAGCTCTTCCACAGATAGATTGGTTGTCTCTGTTGAGCTAGACATGCTATCCAGGCTGCCCGGGTTGCTCTGCTCTGATTCAGATGAAAGGCGTGCATGAGCCTGAGTGCGCTTGTGCTTATAGAGGTTGCTCTGAGTTTTGAAAGACACTCCACACACAGTGCAGGGATACGGCCTCTCCCCTGTGTGGCAGCGAAGGTGCTTCTCCAACACACTGGGTTTCATACAGTCCCGTCCACAGTGAGGACAAACGTGTTTCCCTGCCGATTTAGGTCTCACTGCAGGAGCAGCAGATGTCATGCTCAGTCCTGGCTGCAGCCCCCCGGCGATTTGGAGGGTGAGAAAGGAGAGCGTATCCTTGGAGTAGAGGGGTGGCATGGGTAAACGCAGTGCGGTGTGCTCCTGTGTGGCAGGAGGAGGCTTGGGAAAAGGCTGCGGCGGTAGAGCAGGCACGGTGTGGATGTAAACAGCCGTCAGGGCCTGCACGTCCATCCTTTGCTCCGTCTGTTCTGGTACAGAGCCGATGCGAGCGGGAGCACTCACCAGTTCTGGCTTGCCAGTCTCCATGGTAACAGGGCTGCCGTCGTGATGCACCAGTTCCAGGTCTCTAATTACCTGAAAGATAAGAACAGTTTAATAGACTGTTAGATCTCTGCTAAATATGGTCTAAATATGGCCATTTGAATATTTGGATAGAGCTGTATATATATATATATATATATATATATATATATATATATATATATCCACATAAATATATATATAAACCACATAAACCACATTAGGTAACATTGGCTGAAATAAATATTTCTCTAGTAAAAGATTATATTATTTTGTTTTGTTTGTGAATGGTTTATTAATATATTGGATTGCATAGTCCCAGAATGGACAAAATATTACTGATGAAATATGATTTGTAGTATTTGTCTTATACTTATATATGCTCAAAGCATTTTAGCTTTTATTTAATTTATTTTATTATTATTATTATTATTTTATTTTATTTTATTTATTTTTTATTCATTATCCCTTTGGGAAAATTCACTGTCAGGAGCCACAACCTAGGGGACGCCCAGCATGTTTTTTAATGTTTCTCAATAGAGAAATCAATCCTTCTCAACATTATAAATCAAACAGATTAATGTAAACAAATCAATGTGTCTACCAGCCTTTAAAAAAAAGAATTAGCAGTGGTGCATTCATGTGCTCCTCAGAAGCTCTGAGTATCCAGGTTAGGAAGTCGTTCTTCCGACTTTGATGTGTTGCATAGAGAGGTATCTGCTCCCTCTGCTGGCTAAAGGTTACACAGGATTGTTTTAACATGTAACACTTAACATTTTTGGACACACTCATTAAAAACTTTGAACACACTATTGAAGACAAGTTTTATATGCTGTTATATTTCCTCTGTATTCTTGCCTCTCTGTCTCTATGTACCACAAAACGATCCATTCTACACACAGTTAGAAGTTGTACTCTGGCGCCCCCATGGGGCCCGCCCCACACTTTGAAAACCACTGTTTTAAACCATAACAACAAGGAAAATAGATACTAAGACAACATCATGTTACTGTTTTTGTTTTGTTTTTTAGTTATAGTTTTCTAATAGCTAGAGCACGTTTTCTGAAACGTGGAGCCAGTGGCAAATGTTTACATACAAATTCCAAAACTATATCCTCAAGTGAAAGGACATCTCAGACGGTGCAAAACAAAGCACTTTGTAAAAAACTTTAAAAAGGCACTTTCTAATCTAAATATGCAACACCATCAACACATTTATAAATCTATCCGTCACACTGCTGTGAAAAATCAATAGCATTATTTGCATTTCTACTAAAGACAGGCTTATTTGTAGTCAAATATGAAGAAAATGTTTATTTATAATCCCTAATACAAAATAACCATAAACAAACTTGAAAATACAATTCTGACATCCCTGTCTGTCCAATCTCTGACATGGATCAAGCACAGGGAAAAAGTCTTCTCTAAACATTGAGGGAAGTATGACCTCGAGCAGCAGCCCCTGATTCTGTGTGACCACAGGCTACTTCCATCGCCTCTAAAAACTGTCTCCTTCATAGAGCTGATGGTCATATACTTCCCAGGACCAGGCAGAAAAAAAATAAAGTCAAAGTTGCAATTATTAGGCTATTAGCGGCTTCAGCAGGGGTTCATGTGCATTTTCCCGAGGACACACTTATTCCAGAAAATTTATATTTCAAATATGGCTTCCCGGAGCTTGGAAAATATTTACAGCTGAGAAAAACAAAGATGAGTGAACTCACAGCAGCACAGGTACCAGGACTGATCAGACACTCACAGCATGAGCACTCTGTAGTAGTTAATCTTTCTCAGACTGTAAAAAGGTTAAAGTTAAAGCATCTGGACTCTGTTTTCAAGGTGAAGACGTTTCGTCTCTAATTCCAAGAAACTTTATCAATTCTGGGTTTTACTTTAACCTTTTTTTCAAGATGTCGTGGATGACTGAAAACTTTCACAGACATCTTTCTCAGAATGGAAATTTATTCACTTCCAGTGAATGACAAGGTTGCCTGCTTGTCATTCACCTGCAACAATGTCTAATAGAGTTTCACAATTTCTCTCACCTAGCTCTTACTAAAAGCACAAACTCCATGCAGCAATGAACAAACTGAATTTTATACTTATAATTTCCAATGTTAACTCGACACAGTGACAAAGATTTTCAGAAAATGTGCTTGTGTACAAATGTTAACGCAATGGGTAATGACACTCCTTTTTCTGGCAATGCTCATAACACAAGCACTAGACAACTTTATCATTAACCGTGAGACTGTATCTGACCGGGTTTAGCTTTACAACCTGTTAGCTAATGCTAGGTTCACTTATAGACCAACTTACTTAATACACAGTAAGTTAAAAGCTACAGTTGTACTTATAAGTTTCATACCTGGCAGAATTTGATAACATGCACACAAGTTGACACAAATGGCTACTAAAGGTAACCATCCTCACCTGTGATCTGTTTGTTTGTAATCACTGTGTGTATAAAAGGTCAGTGAGTTTCTGGGCTCCTGACAGACCCTTGCATCTTTCATCCAGTGCTGCACTGATGTTTCTGTATTCTGAGTCATTGGAAAAGCAAAAGAATTGTCGAAGGATCTGCGGGAAAAGGTAATTGAACTGTATAAAACAGGAGAGGGATATAAAAAGATATCCAAGGAAATGACAATGCTAATCAGCAGTGTTCAAACTCTAATAAAAAAGTGAAAAATTAGGGATTCTGTTGAAACCAAACCAAGGTCAGGTAGACCAACAAAACTTTCAACCACAACATTTTTCGGGATGCAAAGAAAAACCTATAAATAACTTCTGCTAAAATACAGTAAGGAGGCACTTGAAGAAAAATGGGCTGCATGGTCCAGAAAGCCATTACTAATGCCACAAAGCATCCCGCTGACAATACACCAAACAGCAAGCCTCAAAACTTCTAGAACAAAGTCATCTGGCGTGAGAGACCAAAATTTAACTTTTTGACCATAAAAGTTACATTTGGAGAGGAGTCAACAAGGTCTATGATGAAAAGTACATCATTCCTTCTGTGAAACCTGGAGTAGTGATGAGTCCTTCATGAACGGTTTGTTTTTTTTGAACGAGTCTTTAATATGACTCGGGAACAACGAGTCAACACAGAGAGCAAAGTCGTTTACTTTCGTGTGGACCCGCCCATGCGCATTGCGCAACTTCTCATACAGGAAACAGAAAGGAGTCATTTATCTCCCGAGTCGTTCGTTCGTTCGTTCGTTCGTTCACCAAGTCCCAGCCCCATAGAGAAAGAGAATGCAGTTACCGGAAACAGAAAGGAGTCGTTCATCTCCCGAGTCTCTGAGTCGTTCATTCAAGTCCCCGTAGGCTGAATACAGATACAGAAGGACTCGTTCATCTCCCGAGTCTCTGAGTCGTTCATTCAAGTCCCCGTAGGCTGAACGCAGAAACAGAAGGACTCGTTCATCTCCCGAGTCTCTGAGTCGTTCATTCAAGTCCCCGTAGGCTGAACGCAGAAACAGAAGGACTCGTTCATCTCCCGAGTCTCTGAGTCGTTCATTCAAGTCCCCGTAGGCTGAACGCAGAAACAGAAGGACTCGTTCATCTCCCAGTCTCTGAGTCGTTCATTCAAGTCCCCGTAGGCTGAACGCAGAAACAGAAGGACTCGTTCATTTCCCGAGTCTCTGAGTCGTTCATTCAAGTCCCCGTAGGCTGAACGCAGAAACAGAAGGACTCGTTCATTTCCCGAGTCTCTGAGTCGTTCATTCAAGTCCCCGTAGGCTGAACGCAGAAACAGAAAGGACTCGTTCATTTCCCGAGTCTCTGAGTCGTTCATTCAAGTCCCCGTAGGCTGAACGCAGAAACAGAAGGACTCGTTCATTTCCCGAGTCTCTGAGTCGTTCATTCAAGTCCCCGTAGGTTGAACGCAGAAACAGAAAGGACTCGTTCATTTCATGAGTCAGTCTTCGGGTCTGAGTCTCGTTCTTTTGTCACGTGACCGCTTCAGTCTCTCGCAACATCATTACACTCATATTATTGACTGTATTGTATTATGTTTAGGAATTATTATAAAGTTATCAAAATATATCTGCAATAAACATTATCTGAAAATTAAAAAAGTTCCATTTAATCCTGTCAGTCTATTTTTAGTGTTAAATGTTAGTGCCACTTTGTTTTTTTTATTATTATTTAAACTATTATAAACTATAAAATTATTACCTAAGATTAGAATCCACTGTAAAGTCTTAATCTTTGCTTTATCAGTGATTTCCCCGGATAAGAAAAATATAAAGATACAATTTGAGGCCAGAAACGCATTACGTAACTGTAAAAATAAAAAAATTGCGTTTGTTTATACAGTTATGTGAAATATATGTATGTATTAACTTATTTCTGTGTCCAATGCGTGACAAAAGAACGAGACTCAGACCCGAAGACTGACTCAAGAGATGAACGAATCCTTCTGTTTCCGGACAGACGGATGTATTAGCTACAGCTACATGAGGCTGCCACGGCCCAGACCAGACATGTTGATGGAACTAACGGCTCAAAGACACGAGAGGTGAACTAAACTTTCCAGGGAACAGACGTGATGAGCTAAATATGAAGTGACAAAAGAAAAAACGATTTGGATTAAGAGGTGAGTTGAACTCTCTGCCTGAAGCAAGCTGCAATGAATTTATAATTTATTTTTCAAAGTTTGGCCATGGCTGCATTAGCTTATAGTTATTATAGTTTTTATTCCAAAAGTACTAAATGTGTTGAACATTTTAACATGTAACATTTTAATTAGATTCTGCTGAAATGAACAAAATGAACGAAATGACTCGAAAAAAGATTTGTTCATTTTGCTGAACGAGACTTAAAGAACTTCCCATCACTAACCTGGAGGTGGATCACTGATGTTTTGGGGATGTGTGAGCTACAAAGGCACAGGAAAATAGCATGTGACGTACTAAAGCGTTCTAACATGACAATGATCCAAAACACAAGGCCAAGTCGACCTGTCATTGGCTACAGCAGAATAAAGTGAAGGTTCTGGACTGGCCTCAGTCTCCTGACCTCAATATCATTGAGCCACTCTGGGGAGATCTCAAACGTGCAGTTCATGCAAGACAGCCCAAGAATTTACAGGAACTGGAGGATTTTTGCTAAGAAGAATGGGCAGCTTTACATCTGAGAAAATAAAGAGCCTCCTCCACAACTACCACAAAAGACTTCAAGCTGTTATTGATGTTAAAGGTGGAAATACGCGGTATTAAGAACTGGGGTCTTTTAACCTTATCTTTTGATCAGGGTCAATTGGGTAGTTTCTGTTGTCATTATGATTTAAAAAGAGTAAACACAATTGTTTGACAATAAATGGCTTCACCCAACCACTAATTATGAGTGAAAGTTTTTGCTAAATGCTACACCAGGTGTGGGCAATTATTTTTCCCCAAAGTCTAAATTAGAACATGGGACTCTTATGGAGGGTCGGGCCGACACAGTGAACTCACTTCTGCTCAATAAAAACACATTTCTTTTGCCTATAGTTAAAAATTTGAAATATAGGCAAAAGAATATGTGCAATAAACACTGTCTATTTAACACCACAGTCACAGATGCACCCTCCTCAGTTTTAGATCCACTTTTTACAGTTTATTCTAAAACCAGTGAAAACTATCTCTCGATATAAGTTGATATGCTAGCTTTAGGAAAGGTTGTGCCATTGTCCCGTTTGGAGCATACTGTAGTGGTCTCTGCAGATCTCTGCAGAACTGATCTCTGCAGAATATTGAAGGAAAAAGGAAAAATATATGCAGTGTTCAATCATCAGTAAAATATTAGTAAATGCTTGGCGGACCTGATTAACTCGGCCTGGGGGCATGTGGCCCCGACACCTAGCCCACTGAAAAATACACAAACTTTGAGGTGTCTCATTGGTTCACCTGATTGAGCACATACCACATCACCTACTCAGTTGACCCGGGTTAGATTCCGGCTAGGGTCCTTTGCCCAATGTCACTTCCCTCTCTGACCCTGTTTACTGTGGACCTACACTGACTTTTACATAAAGGCAAAAGGAAAAACACAAACATGCAATGGTAACAATGCACAAACAGATTTATTGTAGCATATAACAAATGTATGCCATAAAGAGTTACATGGTTTATACTTAGCAAATATACTTTATATTATTCTTATACTGCTATTAAGAAAGCTGTTTGTCCAGTCTATAAAATCACCAAGACTTTACTTCCATAGGCCTATTAATAAGTTCAATTCTCGACTAACGCTAAGCATTTTCTTCAAATGCATAAACCTCAGACTGTAGACATTGTGGCATGATAAATAGTCTACTTATAACATGTTCTGTATTGTGCAAAATTCCCACTTACATAGTCATGGCTATGCACATTGTCTACCACGTCTATGATGAACAAATCCATATTCCTTAGCAACACTGTACACCTTATTCTTCAGTTGCCACATCTCATAAAAGTCTTGTGTTGCTGTCCTTGAAGTTGACAAAGACAGAATGATTTCTGTCAGGCACCACACCAGTTCTAATCTAAATTACATGAAGAGATATGCTGTGTGTTATTAGAGCAGACATGTTTCATTTCCTGTTACCGTGCTGCAGCTTCACGTGTGGTTATTGTGCGTATACCTCACTCACAATGCACCACTTTCATTACTCTTTAACATACTCAGAGATGCACTTCTCCACACGTATTTACCATGTGTACAGAACAGAGTGGCAGACATGAGCTAACTCAACTCATTGTTAGCTCTCAACATAAGCTTCTTTTAACTTCCACACAGCTATGTAAATATGCCACAGTTCAACATGCTATGCAAAAATAGAGCAGCAGTGCGGACAGGAGTTGTATCTCTTTTTAACTGTAGTCTTCGTCAGTGGAGTTGGATTGGGTTTAGAATGACATCACTTTTGGAAGAAGCCTTTCATTTTCAACGGGTTGAATATTTATAAAATCTTAAGCATGAGTACACTTTAGAAATGTCATATTTACAGTAGAAAGACAGCTGTGTGTAAAATAGAGTGACATTATATTATACATTAAGACATTATGTGTGTGTATATATTCAGTTTTGCACTTTAAATTAAAGTGTAACTGTACTAATTATTTAAATTGACTGAGTATTTGTTTGTATATTGCTATGATATGTGATATTATGATGCTATTATGTTTATTTAAACATGTTTCATTTCAATAAAATGTTTTACTGTAACACTTTAATTCTGTGTTTTCTATTTGACATATATATATATATGTATATATATATATATATATATATATATATATATTTATATACACAGGTACACAGGTATTTGCTGTTTGACAGTGAAGTACTGTAGGTGTATTGTGTTAGTATCCCACAAAACCCTATGTATCCAGAACCCTCTAGGCTACAGCTAAAACAATAAGGTTAAAGAACAGAGTACAAATGCCATAACTGTCACTTACCTTTTAACCAGGTCTGTCTACACAGTCCAGAGAGTGTTCCACAAACAGCGCCATGTAAGACCTCAGTCTGCCTCCTTTCAGTTTCCTCTGTTGTCATCCAGGCCGTTTGTTTCACTTCAGCCTGATTGCAGCTCTTTGACATGAACAGTTTCTTGTCACGAGGAAGCAGAACAAATGCAAATGAGAGCGAAGATGCAGAGTGAATGTGGCGAGGCAAAGAGGAGGAGGCAGGGCGCTCGGCTGGTGGGTGGGTGGTTAGTTGTCAAACAAAGACTTCCGGAGAACAAGTTGAAGGCAGAATGATGAGCAGCCGTCACAGAGAAGGCAAAAAAAAGACCCTGACAAAAGTGCAGTGATTCAAGGCTGGTGCACAAACTCTGCACAAGTAGGAAGTGTCAATCGAAGAGAGGAAACATGTTGACTGAGAACGCACCCGTTAACAATAAAGAGGCATGGACTCTAGTTTGGAGATATTTGTAGAGGGAGCTGTTCCCATTGATCAACAATAAAAAAGCATAATACTTTTTATTCACTGTGGGGGCAGCCAGGGGCAAGACATTTATAAAAGAATTAGGCAGGTACTGCACCACAGGGTGGTGGCTAGCAACACAACTCAATAAACCAAAATCATTGTGAAATATACATATAGGCCTACACTGATCAGGCATAACATTATGACACTGACAGGTGAAGTGAATATCAATGATTATCTCTTCATCATGGCTCCTTTTTGTGAGTGGGATATATTAGGAGCAGGTGAACATTGTGTCCTCAAACTTGATGTGTTAGAAGCAGGAAGAATGGGCAGTGTAAGGATTTGAGCGAGTTTGACAAGGGCCAAATTATGATGACTACGACGACTGGGTCAGAACATCTCCAAAACCTGAGCTCTTGTGGGGTGTGTCTATCAAAAGTGGTCAGTGGAAGGAACAGTGTTGGTCATGGGCCAAGGGTCATTGATGCACGTGGGGAGCAAAGGCTGGCCCGCGTGGTCCCAGCCAAGAGACCAGCTATTGTTTCTCAAACTGCTGAAGAAGTTAATGATGGTTCTGAAAGGTGTCAAATACACAGAGCATAGCAGTTTGTTTTGTAGGCTTTGGGGTTCCAATATGTCAACAACATAATTCTGCACACATCCTACTTAAAAGCTGGATGTGGAGTTCTACAGCAGTACCTTTGCTGTCCTTTAGATGGTGCAGATGTTGAGAATTTGCATAGTGTTGCTTTAATGTTTACACTAAAGACCCACTGAACATATCAAGTTTGACATTTTCTTTAATGTTACTTTTTTTTTTTTTTTTACATGTAATAGAATCTGTATTTGTAAAGTATTTTAAATGAGAAAGTCATCTTAATTTGATACAATATTAGAGACACCAGAAAGGCCCTACACAGGCAGCCCCTTAGAGCAATTTACAGCAGTATCCATGCCCCGATGAAAGCCTTTGCAAAGGGCAGTTACTTTAGATGAAAACCTGGAGGTGACAGGATGAACCACCTGTCAACACAATACATTTACATTAGTAACAAACCATGACAACAACTGTCAGCGCTGATATTGGCCTGGCAAGCCAGACCTTGTTGTATTGCATACACAGAGTAATTGGTCTGGGATTGTCCAATCTGCTCTGTATTCTGCTCCAGCTCTTTCTTCCCGGGCCAATCGTAGCGAGGGATTTTGTTTCGCGTCATATTGAGCGTAGAAATTTTTTAACCAAAACAGTCCAGATGTCCGCTGCATCGGAGTGATTGTTTGATACTACGCTTGCTTCTGTTCTTAAAGAACTGGACATTAAGAAATGGGGCGGCAGTAGCTCAGTGGTAGAGCGGCCATCCTTCAACCGGAAGGAACTCCCCACAGTTCATACTGTCGTTGTGTCCTTGGGCAAGACACTTAACCCACCTTGACTTGTATGATTATGTGAGAATGTGAATGTATGTGGTGTTGGTCAGAGAGTCCGTAGGCGCGGAATGGCTGCCACGTCTCTGTCAGTCTGCCCCAGGGCAGCTGTGGTTACAGATGTAGCTTACTACCACCAGTCTGTGACTGTGGAGTGACTGAATAATTGATATGTAAAGCGTCTTTGTGTCCCCGGAAAATGTAATAATAATAATAATAATACGGGGCGGCAGTAGCTCAGTGGGTAGAGTGGTCGTCTTTCAACCGGAAGGTAGGCGGTTCGATTCCCACTCTCCCCACAGTTCATACTGTCGTTGTGTCCTTGGGCAAGACACTTAACCCACCTTGCCTCCAGTGACTGTAACACTGGTAATTACATTAGAACAATGTAATTCGCTTTGGATATAGGCGTCAGCTAAATGAATAAATGTAAATGTAAATAATAAATAATGTCTTTAAAACCACAGCTACTTCTCTCTCGCTGGTATATGCTGTGGTTTGTTGACAACTGGAATCGGACGGTCATATTCCTTACGTCACATCCGTGGTTTCTCTGATTGGTTTACTCAGCGAACGTTAGTTCCGCCTTGAAATCCTGTTCAATTCCCGCAATACCAGCCTGATCTCTGCATGTAATACAGTGAAAAAGCAGTCTGGCTGGCCAGGCTACGCTGACCATTGATCCAAACAGTCAGCGGGTTGGGAGGAATCACATTGCCTGGAGCAGGACAAGATGGATTTCAGTGAGTTTGTGAGCTCTATGGGCCAATCTTACGCCTCGCAAAAAGCTCAAAGTCAGTGACGCATGACTGATTTGCCCTCTTCCACCTGACGCAGGTGCGAGATTTATAAATAAAACTGTTATAATATTAAATATTAAGAATGTAGCTAAAATGTATTGATAATTAATTTTACTAGTCTAAATACAAATCAAAAAATAAAAGACATGAACTGTATATAAAGTATATTTAATACATAATTCGATGATACAATAAGATTTTTACTGTGTAGGCGAATACTTTGTTAAAACGATGAATTAGTAAAAATAAGAGAGGACATTTTACAAAAATATTGTGGTAACTTGACCTGGTTCTTTCTGAAGACTTCCTCACCTGATCACAGCAGGACACTAAACACTGAGTCAGCCATAAAGGAAAAAACGAGCTGGGTTAGTACTGTACTGAGCTGAGCTGGACAATGCGGGTGTTTTCCTGCTGGATTGTGTCTATGAGCTGATAAAACACATGAGAGCAGTTCTGTATCATTCCTGAGTGAAGACTGAGGGACAAATGAGAAACAGGGATGCCTTCTGGGATGTGTTTACAAAGTAAGTAGCTGCTGAACTGTTGTGGCTGTATTTGGTTTCATTGTGGACTGATTTATCAAAGGATGGAGCGAGTGAACACTGCTCTGTGACCAGTACATCCACAAATGGATCTGTTTGTCCCATAGTTTATTAGCTATTCATCCATCCTCATGCTCCATCTCGTGTCAGGTTATGCCCTGTTTTACTCCTGTACACCGCTCTATTGCTCTTCATTAATTTCAGTAAGTCTCCTGTGAACAGTGAGTTTCCATAAATACTGTATATGAATCTGAGTCTAACGATGTCTCTCACTGGTTCTCGTTCTCCTCCATTTATATTCTATTTAAGGTGTATTTATTTTGTTCATTGTTCATACATGACACACATCACATATGAATACCTGCTGATATCTGTAAACTATGTTATTTGTCATCTTGTAAATACATGGTGAAATTTGCCATTGTCTTCTTCTGTAGCTGTAGGTACACACTCAGCCAGACTCAACCTCTCATATTATGATTACACCTGCCCAATTTTGCAGTAGTATTTAACACTTTTTTTTTCTTTCTCCTCCTAGGGTAGACACAAACCTCTGACCTGCTGGGTGATGTGTACAAACCCGATTCCAAAAAAAGTTGGGACACTGTACAAATTGTGAATATAAACAGTATGCAATGATGTGGTGGTTTCAAATTTCAGTATTTTATTCAGAATACTATATAGATAACATATCAAATGTTTATACTGAAAATGTTTACATTTTAAGGGAAAAATAAGTTGATCTTAAATTTCATGGCACCAACACATCTTAAAAAAGTTGGGACAAGGCCATGTTTCCCTCTGTGTGTCATTGCCTCTTCTTTTTATAACAGTCTGCAAACGTCTGGGACTGAGAAAACAAGCTGCTCAAGTTTAGGAATGTTGTCCCATTCTTGTCTAATACAGGCTTCTAGTTGCTCAACTGTCTTAGGTCTTCTTTGTCACATCTTCCTCTTTATGATGTGCCAAATACAGTCAGAAAGAAATCAGAAAATACAGCCGCTCAACAGCGGCTGTATTTTCTGAGGAGGCTGAGGAAGTTTGGCATGTCGCCCAAGATCCTCAGCAACTTCTACAGCTGCACCATTGAGAGTGTCCTAACCAGCTGCATCACTGTGTGGTACGGCAGCACTTCTGCCATGGACCGCAAACGCCTGCAGAGAGTGGTGAAGACTGCGCAGAAGATCACCAGGACTCCACTGCCCTCTCTGCAGAGCATCTACCATCGCAGAGTCCACAGAAGAGCTGCTTCCATCCTCAAAGACCCCTCCCACCCACAACATGGTCTGTTCACACTTCTACCCTCAGGACGGAGGTACAGAAGTGTGAAATGCAGGACTTCCAGAATGAAGAACTCATTCTTTCCCTCTGCCATAAGACTCCTAAACAGCAGATAGGAGTCTACATTCACAATCACAACATTACATGAACAATTGTTTACCTACTGGACTACCTCACTTTACTTTACACCGTCACTTTACACCATCACAACTGCACTACCTCACCTTACTACACTTTACACTTTTTGTATATTTGTATTTTTATTTTTTTTTTGGTATACTTCCATTATTATTACTTGTATATTTGTCTTATTTTTTATTTTTACTTAATTGTGTGACATTTTACTGTGGACGGCAAAGTAAGAATTTCATTGTACAGGGAAACATGCTTTCTGTCTGTACACATGACAATAAACACTTTGAATCTTGAATCTTGAAATGTTTTCTGTGGGTAAAAGACCGGATCCTTCTTCTACGCAGCCATGATGTTGTAATAGATGCAGTATGTGGTCTGGCATTGTCATGTTGGAAAATACAAGGTCTTTCCTGAAAGAGACGACGTCTGGATGGGAGCATATGTTGTTGTAGAAATTGAATATACCTTTCAGCTTTGATGGTGCCTTTCCAGGTGTGTAAGCTGCCCAAAGGCTTAAAATGAGCCTTGGCTCCAGAGAAAATGCCTGTGCTTCTGGATCATGTTTAGATATGGCTTCTTTTTTTACCTGTAGAGTTTTAACTGCCAACCGGCGAATGGCCCGGTGGAGTGTGTTCACCGACAATGTTTTCTGGATGTATTCTTGAGCCCATGTTGTGATTTCCATTACAGAAACATTCCTTTATGTGATGCAGTGCCCTCTAAGGGGCCGAGGATCACGGGCATCCAGTCTGGTTTTCCGGCCATAACTTCAAACTCTTTGCAATTTCTCTCTGAGAAACTCTTTTCTGATATTGCTGCCGCAGCAATGCTCATCTTGACTTCTGAGAGACACTGCCACTCTGAGAGGCTCTTTTTATACCAAGCATGTTGCCAATTGATCTGATAAGTTACAAATTGTTCCTCCAGCTGTTCCTGATATGTACATTTAACTTTTCCGGCCTCTTATTGCTACTGGTCCCAACTTTTTTGGAATGTGTAGCTCTCATGAAATCCAAAATGAGCCAATATCTGGCATGACATTTCAAAATGTCTCACTTTCAATATTTGATATGTTATCTATATTCTATTGTGAATAAAATATAGCTTTATGAGTGTCTCAACTTTTTGGGAATTGGGACTGTACACAATCTGGTCTTAGCAGTGTGTAGGAAACATTAAAGGTGTTTTAACATTAAAGGAAGATGTTTTTGATGATTGTTAGTGAGTTTCTGAAATGATTGCATGCGTAGGAACAACCCCCTCCTTCAAAGCTCATTTCAAGGGAACGCCTCCCAAATCTTATGTGCGATAATAGAAGTGTTTGTTTACAACCAGCATTCACTGTCTCGCCTTAGTGGATTCACTTCTGTCGGACTCACCGCTGGACAGTACACCCACTATTACTCATAGCATTGCCAAACATGTTGCTTTACAGTGTCAGAATACAGGTTTTTTTAAATTTAGTTCACAGTTACACTTCATGTATCAGTTGCATTGCAATGTTAAAATCATTGGTACACATGTAACAGCTGTGTGTAACCCTTAATGCAGTCTCTGAAATAGTGTTAAGTTAGACAGTAACATGAGTTGCAGTTTGAGTTTGCCTAATTTTTGCTTTTTATGAAACATTTTATTTCCATAGATGAACATAAAGATCAAAATGAGGCCATGCACAGTTTGAAATACCTTTGTGTAACGGGCCTCTGACTCTGGTACACCTACTTCCTCCTCCTACATTGCAGTTCATACACCCACATAGACAAAGCCAGCAGAGCGACTGCTGCTGTGGCTGTGTGCTTCAGTGCACTGCTCTCACTCTTTCACACAGCAACATCAACAAATATAACCTCCCCCCTCCAACAATGGGCAGAGGGTCCAGTACAGGGTCATTAGGTTACACCTTACACTGCTCTACACCCGATTCTTTCACTTTCATTCTCTGCTGCTATTGCTCCAAGTTAATTTTCTGTTTTCTGTGAGCTGAGTGCCAGAGTGATGGTTATTTCTGGTTCATTGTAGCCTACTCACTGAACACAAAGAACAGAGAGCACAGAGAACAGATGTAACGGTGGTTTTGACTCATAGTCTATAAACTGGGCTATAGTATATGCAAATTTGAGTGCACATCTTTCAAAGGCCCATTGATGAACCTACGTCTAAGGTAGTGCATATGTTTTGTTTGTTGTGGCTACAGCACTCCAAAGGTTGTCTGTGCTTTACATTTTTTCACTGATTATATATGTATATGGGATCTTTTGATTCTTTCTTGTGGACAATGTTGTGACGCAGTAATGAGGTTCGACAGAACAATTACAAGATCTGCAAATATTTAGTTCATTTAAATTCATTTCAATTGACAAAGGAATGCCCCTGCTGCTTGATTAGTGCATTGATTAGTATTGTGGTAAGTAGTTTACCAGAAGTTCACTTTACAAAACGTGTGGTGCAAAGACATGAGTGTAGAGAGAGAGAGACAGAGAAAGAGAGATAGAGAGAGCGGCGTAGCAGCAACGGCACTTTTACGCCTCTGGTGTGACTTGATGCTTTCAAATATGCTTGACTAAAACGCCTAGGCGACGTCCCGCGGACTGTCTGTAACTGCACTGTCCTGTGATCAATATAATTGTTCAATATATTGTTGTTTTTAAATTGTTGCTTTTAATTGTTGTTCTTGAGGATTTTTTATTATGTGATATTGTGTTTTTTACTAATGTTGTTAAGGCGACCTTGAGTGCCCAGAAAGGCGCGTTATAAATAAAAATGATTATTATTATTATTATTATTATTATAAATTGGGGGCTCCGATATATGCGCGTTTAATGAGCAGCATGCTGCTCAAGATACACTGGAGTTTTATATTTCAAGCGTATACACGTCTCTCTACGGAGCTAGTGGGGACACATAGAAAGTATACACAAAGTGTCAGAATAAACTTCCATTAACAGTAGCTACAGCTGTCTTAGTAACAACACAGATACTCGTAGCTAACACGTTTGAAGAAGCGAGAAAATCCACTAAACTATGATGAAGTCAGCAAAACAGAGAGGAGAAAGGCACAAGCGCTGTGTAGCAGCAGCAACGTTGACATCCTTGGTGTAAATTGATGCTTTTAAATATACGCGTCGTCCTGCGTAAACTCTCATAAATTGGGAGTTAGAGAATGTTAACACACGTGCACTATGTGCACGGCTATGCCCACCAGTTAAATCTAATGATGCAGCATGTTCCTCTCTCACACCTGTTAAGAGAACTGCAGTCTTTAATGAAATGTGTGGCCAGAGTAAGGACGAACAAGGTGGAACTTTAAAAGACAGACTGTCCACACTGTATTTGAGCCTAGACAGCTTAAAAAACTGTGAGGACAAGACTCTCCAAGTAGAAGTTTATAGGAAGCCAACACACACAGATCAATATTTACTGTTTGATTCCCACCACCCTCTGCAGCACAAGCTGGGAGTCATCAGGACTCTTCAGCACAGAGTACAAGAGGTGCCCACAACCTCAGAAGGTCAACGAAAAGAACAACAACACATCTGTAAAGCCCTGAGAGACTGTGGATATCCTTGATGGACTTTCAACAAAACCAAGAGGACACAGAAACCAAACAGACAGGAACCAGAGACAAAAGGGAAGGGTGTAGTTATCCCTTATGTGTCTGGTTTATCTGAAAAACTTAAAAGGATTTTCTACAAACACAACATTCCAGTCCACTTTAAACCCTTCCCTCCAGAGATGAAGCTCAGCTCTCTTACCAGTTGATCTGAGAATTGATCAAGTCTCTTGGAATTAGAGACAAAACGTCTTCACCTTGAAAACTGAGTCCAGATGCTTTTGCTTTAACCTTTTCTTCAAGATGATATGAACAATTGAGAACCTGCACAGACAATTTGTCATTAAAGCTTTGCATAAAATGTGATGGTGCTGTGTCTGTAGTGTGTGCTACTAAATATAACAATGCATCTATCAGTCCCTCCGCTCAGCCGCCACTGAATATAAGATAAGCTCTAAACATCAGTTTGATGTAATACTTCAATTCGTCTTTATTATTCCCCAAGGGGAAATTCAGTTAGGTCTTTTTGAGTTGACATCATCTTCCACAGACTGATTGATTGTACAGTTTATGGCAGATGAAGAGTTCTTGTGGAGTTCTGTCCTGCAGCCCTGCTCTCTGATGTTCAAAAGCCCAATGCAGGGGATGGTCCATGTTGTCCAGTAAACACTGATCTGATCCAAACCAGTTTTAAGGGCATTACATTTCACATGATTTGCTATTTGTTTGAACTTTTGCCATCAAAGGTTATAAGAAATAACTAATCTAAAGTACATTAGTGTCACGACCCCTAAGTAATAGGTTATATTAGTTAGTATATGAGGGTAGTTAGTAGCTAGTGTTTTCAATGGCATTAAATGTTGACCTAGGAATAGAAGAAAATGGAATGGAAAAGCAAGCAGCAGTAATGGTAACAAAAATAAACAATAACATTTAAAAAAAGCTGGTATTATGATTAATAATTCCGTTTGTGTCTAATGCAGTGCAGACTATAAATTAATGAAGCGGTAGCAATACAACACTGACTGATTAAAACTAAAAACCACTGTTGCTCCCACTTACATAGACGACTGGCTCATCCTTGCTCCCACTCGCCAGGAGGCCATGGAGCATACGGACAGAATACTGCGTCACATCTTGAAGTTGGGGTTCGTGGTGAACCAGGCCAAGAGCTCGTTGTTGCCAGCTCAACAGGTGACGTACCTGGGACTGGAGTTGGATGCACAGACCATGCGCCCACGGCTCTCCGCGGAGAGACAGGTGACGCTCAGGGGTCTGGCCCAGGGGGTGGGCATACAGCACCCGTTGGCGTCTCTTTGTCGCTTGGTGTGGTGACAGGACATTGGACCCCTGTAGCTGTTCAGTCAATGTAGTCCTGGAATTTCTACAGGGACTTCTGGATAGTGGTTGTGCTGCATCAACTCTGGCGGTGTTTGCGGCAGCCATCACGATGGGCCATGAGGGCTTTGGATGCTTCTCGGCTCGTAGTCACCCTTTGGTTAAGCGATTTCTTCAGGGTGCACGCAGGGTGAGGCCCCCCTCTAGGCAGGTGGTGCCTCCCTGGGACCTTCAGATGGTTTTGGATGGTCTGTCTGGACCTCCTTTTGAGCCCTTGGAGTGAGCGGAGGTCCGGCTGCTCTCCTTTAAGACCGCCCTTTTGTATTTGGCACTACCTGTGCGCCTTGTCAGTTCATCCTTTGTGCATGTAGCTCAGTGAGGATGGAAGCATGGTTCATCTTTGGCTCAACCCAGCCTTTCAGCCAAAGGTTATCACCTTGTCCTTCCGCTCCAGGGTGATCAGGATTAGAGCTCTCTGCCCCACCTCAGGTGGGTCGACAGCAGATGCGCAGTTACTTATGCTGTGTCCGGTCAGGGCTTTGCTATGTGGAGGGCACAGCGGGCTTTCGAACATCGGACCACTTATTTGTGTGCACACACTCGTAGAACTGTAGTTACATCAGGTAATGTTTTATTGTTGATATACTAAACAGTTACATTACATTCATTGTAAAAGTTTTAGCATGATAATTACGCTAGGTTATTCTAACTTTAGCTTGCTAACTTAAACACAACCTGCGTGTCCACAACCAGCACGCATTGACAAATGGTTCAGGGGTTATATAGGAAATAGGGTTGCATAAATCGTGACCTGATAACAGCCTGCAGCCATCTGCTGGACAAAAAGCACAATTATACCCAATTAACAAATAAGCACAGGACTTGTTTCCAACACTTCACATGTCACAAATAGAATGCTAATTTAATCTAAGGTCGGATATCAAAAATATTGTCCCACCGATATATTGGTCGGGCTCTAGTGGTGTGTGAGACACCAAGGTAGACAAACATTTTTAAAGGTAACACTTAACAGTAATCCATTGTTCATATGGTCAACATAAGCTCAACCACAACCGGGCCACATGCAACATGGACAGATCTGGGCCACATAAACCAAACCACAATCGGGCCAGATCTGGCATGCCATAATTTAAACAGTACCATTATTGCCAGACCTGGCCCATATCTGGTTGACACCACTTGCCACGCCAGCAGCAGGCCAGCAGTGCGGGCTTGACGCCAGATCTGGTCCAGTGCCGTCTGCTATGTAGGTTTATTCAGTCAGGGTGTATAGTATTACAACATTTATTATAAAAATTATTTGAAAAATTATGCAATATAAAACCCTTTTTTTTTTACAGGCTCTTTGGGGGCTCTACCCTGCCCTGTGTCTGGGGTAAACAGTACACACACCCCTTCCCCCTTCACTCCAACACCCCTGACCAAGGGCATAATGTATTGCAAACTTATCTCAAACTTATACTCAATATCAATGCATAACTGGATGCTGGAATCTCAATAAATTTACTAGATTCCTTGAGCCATGCATCAGCCTTTACAGGTCAATTATCTGAAAATCATGTCACACCTCTCACATTCTTAGTCATTTTTCAGTACAAAAATATATATATATTTAATTTTCCTTCCTGTTTTCACACTTAAAGTAAAGTTAAATAAAAATAGAAATTAAAAATTAAAGCCGCAAGCGGCGATAAAGGCCCTCGCCTCCCTTGAGACCGCGGGGACACATGCACTCGGAGGATTGCATTTTGTGCTTTAAAGCGTAAACTTCACGGTAATGTCAAATAACCGGGCCTGTGCTACTGCTGGGGCCTGCTACACCACCTTGTAATTTAGAGTTAAAGGCCTCCACAATCCCTGGTTTTCCTGGGAGATGTCTGAACCTTTGAAAATAATAGATTATGCTTGGGCTAAGGCGAGAAAAACAAAGTACTGGCTGGAGATTTAAGATGACTCAGGAATCGCTGCACCCCCCTGTTTAAAAAGGCAAATGTAAATATAACTTGTCTAAAAGTACAAGGTTACAAGTTCCAAAGGATTCTGAGGAGTTTTCTAAGACTCTAGCCATGGCTCTGGAGGGGCCTCCTCTAAAGGAAGGATCCTGGCAATTGGGAAATGGCATTTATTTCCCAAAGGTTGCCTCTTCACAGACTCATTACGACCACAGCCACAAATGTATCAAAAAACAAATTGATAACTTTTTTTTGCACACGTGTCTAGATGATACTCACCAAATTTGGAGCTATATAACTTAATTTTGGAACTAAATTCTTGGGTCCCATTATAAGTTTGTAGGGGGCGCTGGAGAGCCATTTCTAAAGATAACCCTTTTATTTACATATCTTTGTGTTCAGGTCATGAATGTGCACAAACGCCTTTTTGGGTCCAACTCGATCCGAGAAGGCGTTTGAGAGTTAAGAGACATTTTATTTTCACAAAAATGGCCACCTCGTTACAGGCTTGCCACACCCATACCCGATAAGATATCAACAACAAAGTCACAACTTTGGTTGGCACACGTGTCTAGATGATACTCACCAAATTTGGGGCCATTTAGATTAAAACACAATGATTTGCATCTTTCTGCGCAAGGGGTGCGATTTTAGTGGCCGCGGGTTTAACCCCACATGGCGGACTTCCTGTTAAGTTTAGGGTGTGACTGTCATTGACTTTTCTGTTTGCACTGAGGTGTCCTATTGATATACCACGTTTCATTTTTCTACGTTGGAAAAAACTTACTTTCACTTTCCATAGGCCCAATGTATTTTGATTTTGTAGGGGTCGCCACTGAGTCATTTTTCTTTTTTTTCGCGACTTCAAAACATAACATTTTCGCCGAGCTTGAAGTCTGGGACCAATAAAAATGACTTTTCGTGCATGTTCACTGGGTCAAATTTAGGATCATTTGGTCACAATAAAAAAAAAAAAAAAAATCCGAGCAAAAACAATAGGCCCTCCCGGTCATCACCGGCTCGGGCCTAATAAGAGCAATAAAAATAGAGGTTGTGCAAATCTAAAAATAGTGGTAGTGCAAAAGTGTAAATCAGTGTTAATAGTTATGTCCATGATTGCAACCTCCTGTCAGCTGTTTAGGAGTCTGATGACAGAGGGGGAGAAAGAGTTCTTCAGTCTTGAAGTCCTGCATTTCACACTTCTGTACCTACTTCCGTCCTGAGGGTAGAAGTGTGAACAGTCTGTGCTGGGGGTGGGAGGGGTCTTTGAGGACTCTGCGGTGGTAGATGCTCTGCAGAGAGGGCAGTGGAGTCCTGGTGATCATCTGCGCAGTCTTCACCACGCTCTGCAGACGTTTGCGGTCCATGAATGTGATGTAGTGATGCAGTAGGTCAAGACACTCTCGATCACGCAGCTGTAGAAATTGCTGAGAATCTAACTTCCTCAGCCTCCTCAGAAAATACAGCCGCTGTTGGGCCTTCTTGACCAGCTGCGTGATGTGAGGTGTCCAAGTGAGGTCTTCACTGATGTGGACACCTAGGTATTTAAAGTTGCTCACCCTCTCCACTTCAAGCTCCCTGATGAACAATGGCTGATGCGTTCTCCTCTCTTTTCTCATGTCCACTATCATCTCCTTTGTCTTTTCCGTGTTGAGGGTGAAGTTGTTGTCTCCACATTGTTGGTTTTAATGGGTAAGTGACAAGAGACCTGCAGCTGTTATGACAAAAATTTTAAGCCTTGTTTTATTGGTTTGAGCTTAGAAATGAAACCCTTAGATACAGTTGAAGAAAGTGGCATAAGTGTAAGTAAGTAAGTAAGTAAGTAAATTTTATTTATATAGCACCTTTCACAGATATAAATCACAAAGTGCTTTACAAAGTACAATAAAAGAACAATAATAACAATAAAACTATGAGAATAAAAATTAAAACCACAAAATATTAAACATAAAAACATAAAAAGCCCAATCAACTAAAAGCTTGTTTAAATAAAAATGTCTTCAGCTGCTTTTTAAAAGAATCAACAGAAGCGTCCACTCGCAGTGACAGGGGCAGGGCGTTCCAGAGTCTGGGGGCGACTGCTTGGAAAGACCGGTCTCCCCGAGTTTTAAAACAGGTTTTGGGGACCGTTAGAAGGTTTTGACCAGAAGAACGAAGAGCGCGGGAGGAGGAGTAAGGGGTCAGCAGGTCAGTGATGTACTGGGGGGCCTGTCCATGCAGAGCTCTAAAAGTCAAGACTAAAATTTTAAAAATCAATTTTGAATTTGACTGGAAGCCAATGTAATGAAGATAAAACCGGGGAAATGTGAGCCCTTCTGTTGGTTCCAGTTAAAAGCCTGGCTGCAGCATTTTGCACCATTTGTAGCCGACTCAGAGACGATTTGTTAAAACAAGTAAAAAGAGAATTACAATAATCAAGACAAGAAGAAATAAAAGCATGAATAATCATCTCCAAGTCAGCTTTAGACAAAAACACTCTCAATTTAGAAATGTTTCTTAAATGAACAAAAACGTTTTTGACCAACTGTCTAGAATGACTGTCCAGAGACATAGATTGGTCAAACAGAACACCAAGGTTTCTGAGGCTCGACTGGACGGAAGAACCCAGGGAACCAAGGTGTTGTTTGATTTCAGGTATTTTTTGATCTGGTGCAAAGATTAAAGTTTCAGTCTTTTTTGTATTCAGCTGTAGGTAGTTATTATATAACCAGTTCTTTATGCAAGACAAGCAGTCCAACAAATCAGTAAGTTTATGAAACTCCGAGTCTTTAAAAGAACAGTACAACTGAATGTCATCAGCATAAAAGTGATAAGACACATTTTTAAAACCGTGAATTATATCACCAAGAGGGCGAATGTACAATAAAAACAAAAGATTCAAGATTCAAGATTCAAGATTTTTATTCGTCACATACAAAATTATATACAGCATATATAACCAGCAGTGAAATGTGAGTCAGGTCCGCTCCATGGACAGTGCAATTATTAGGAAAACACACAGATGAAAATATACATAAATGTAGCTATGTAAGAATGAGATAAAAGTAAACAATAAAAAATATAAGAATAAAATCTAAAAAATATAAAAAGTGTGTAATGTGGGAATAAATCTAGATCGCAAAATAATGTACATGAATGTAAACTGTAGACTTAAAATATTAAAAAATGTACAGGGATGTACAGTGTGCATATATGCATTTAGCTGTGGTCTTAAATATTAAGAATCACATGAAGGTGCAGGAAGCAAATGTGCAAAACAGTTTGTAGCAAAACAGAGTGACACTGTCAGTGTGTCAATGTGAGGTAGCTGGTTTAGAGTTCAAGAGCCTGATGGCCTGTGGGAAAAACTCCTCCTGAGTCTCTCAGTTTTTGCCATCAGGCTACGGTAGCGCTTACCAGATGGCAGCAGAGTGAAAATATGATTACTGGGGTGGGTGGAGTCTTTGGTGATTTTTGCAGCTCTGCTTCTGCAGCGTTTGTGGTAGATGTCCTGCAGAGAGGGAGAGCAGACCCTGAAATGCGCTCAGCTAAGCGCACAACTCTCTGCAGGGCTTTGCAGTCTTGACTGGAGCTGTTCCCATACCACACTGAGATACATTGAGTCAATATACTTTCTATAGCTCCAGAATAGAAAGTTTTCAGGATTGCTGGTGAGACCCTGAATTTCCTCAGCTGTCGCAGATAGTACAGTCTTTGCCTGGCTTTATTTACCTGAGTTTGAGTGTGAGTAGTCCAAGTCAGGTCCTCAGTGATGTTTACACCAAGGTACTTGAAGCTACTCACCCTCTCCACAGGGGTCCCGCCTATTGTAAGAGGAGTGTAGGGCTGCTGCTGCGTCTTCCTGAAGTCTACAATCAGTTCTTTTGTTTTGCTCACATTCAGGGAGAGGCAGTTGTCCTGGCACCATGATGTTAATTTCCCTACTTCATCCAAGTATGCGGTCTCATTATTGTTGTGAATGAGGCCCAGAACCACAGTATCATCAGCGAATTTGATAATGGATGTGGAGCTGTGCGAGGACACGCAGTCGTGTGTGTAGAGCAGGGGACTCAGGACACAGCCCTGTGGGGCTCCTACGTTCAGTGTGATGGAGCTGGAGGTGTACTGGCCTAGTTTCACCACTTGAGGTCTGCCGGTGAGGAAATCAAGGATCCAGTCGCAGAGTGAAGGATTCAGTCCGAGGTCTATGAGTTTTGAAGCTAGCTTAATGGGGACTATAGTATTAAAAGCTGAGCTATAGTCAATAAATAGCAGTCTTATATAGTTCCTGTTATTGCTGTCAATGTGTGTGAGAGAAGAGTGCAGGTTGTGAGAGATGGCATCATCTGTGGATCTGTTAGGGCGATAAGCAAACTGAAGGGGGTCCAAAGTATCCGGGATGGAGGAGCAGATGACGTTTTTAACCAGTCCTCAAAGACCTTCATGACTATTGATGTGAGGGCAACTGGACGATAGTCATTTAGACAAGAGGGTTTATTGTTTTTGGCACAGGGATGATGGTCGATTTTTGAATGAGGTGGGAACCACCGATGTGGCAAGAGACTCATTAAAAATGGATGTAAACAAACCAGCGAGCTGATCAGCGCAGGACCGCAGAACACGGCCAGAAATCCCGTCAGGTCCAGCTGCTTTCCTTACATTCACTCGTTTTAGTGCCTTTCGAACCTCGTCCTCCGTCACGGTGATCACATGATGATCGCTGCTCTGACTGCTGCTTCCTGACGCGCTGATCGGCAGACTCACACTGCTTTGATTGCTTTCGAAGCGGCCGTAGAAAGTGTTAAGCTCGTCAGCCAGCGACGGATCTGCTCTCACCACCGTAGAGGATTTATTTCCAAAGTCACAGATGGTCCTTAGTCCTTGCCACATGCGTCGGGAGTCATTTAGCTGGAAATGTGACTCAATGCGTTCCCTGTGTCTGTGTTTTGCGGCACTTACTGCATGTCGGAGAGCATAGCACGATGCTTTGTACTCGCTCATGTTTCCCGACAGAAGGCCGGCGTTGTAAGCAGCAGTGCGTTTGTTTATTGCTGCACGGATTGATCTGTCCACCCACGGTTTCTGATTAGAGAAAGACCGTATAGTTATTTTGTCCGTAGCTTGTTCGGCTAGCGTGTTTACAAAGCTTAGCGCTACATCCGTGAACTCGCTGACGTCCAATGAGCTTGCGCGAAACATGACCCAGTCTACGTCATCGAGAGCCGCCTGTAACGTTGCTTCTGATTGGGCGGACCAACGCGTCACCACCCTCTGCACCGGAGGTTCTTGAACGAGCCGTTGTTTATATGACCTATAAGAGGACCTAGGACTGAGCCTTGAGGAACTCCATATGACATTTACATTTACATTTATTCATTTAGCAGACGCTTTTATCCAAAGCGACTTACATTACATTACCAGTGTTACAGTCACTGGAGGCAAGGTGGGTTAAGTGTCTTGCCCAAGGACACAACGACAGTATGAACTGTGGGGAGAGTGGGAATCGAAACGCCTACCTTCCGGTTGAAAGACGACCGCTCTACCCACTGAGCTACTGCCGCCCAGTGGCAGAGGGGTCATTTCAGACAGAATATTGTTAATAGAGACACAAAAAGATCTGTCACTCAGGTAGGAGGAAAACCACTTTAGAACTGACCCAGAGAAACCCGTTTCATATTGTAGACGGACGCTTTAATACATTTATGGTCCAGAGTATCAAAAGCTGACGATAAATCCAGTAGGATCAAGACAGAGTACTGCCCAGAGTCAGCCGCCATCATAATGTCACTTGAAATCTTCAGCAGGGCAGTCTCAGTTGAATTACATTTTCGGAAACCTGACTGAAATTTATCTATAAAATTATTTTCATTAAGAAACGCAGTCAGCTGCTCCGCCACCACTCTCTCCAAGATTTTAGATAAAAAAGGCAATTTAGAGATTGGCCTGTAGTTGTTTGGTTCAAAATAATCCAAATTGGGCTTTTTCAGAATGGGGCTGACGACTGCTTGTTTAAAAGAGCTGGGCACAGAACCAGTTAAAAGAGAAAGGTTGATCAGTTTAACAACATATGGACCAACTAAATCAAATACATTTAAAAGCAGTGAAGTTGGCATTACATCTAGAGGGCTCGATGATGGTTTCACCTTTTTTAGAAGACCCTTGTCCTCTTCAGTGACAGGTGAGAAGGTAGACCAAGAGCACTGAGGAGATAAACCCCAAGATGTGTTTACAGAGGATGGGTTTATAGAGGCTCTTATATCATGTACCTTATTTACAAAGGAATGTAAAAACCTGTTGCAGTCAGACTTTGAGTGGACTGGTACATGAGGAGCTGAAGGAGAGACAATTCTTGATATTGTGTCAAACAGGACTTTAGGATTTTTCTTGTTCAGAACAACAAGATTAGAGAAATAGGCAGATCTGGCCTGTTTTATTTTATCATTTAGTGACATGATGAGGTCCTTCAGGTGCAGTCTGTGGACTTCCAAACTTGCGCATTTCCACAAACGTTCTATTTTACGACAGTTTCTCCTGCAAGATAAGATTTCCTCATTTATCCAAGGGCAGGGACTTTTAGGGAAGATGCGTTTACTTTTTAGCGGAGCAACCATGTTTAAAACAGACAAACAGTGGTTATTAAAAGACTGCATAAAAGATTCAGGCTCACTACAGCCATCAAAAACACTGGGTTCAAATAACTCAAAATCTCTCCGCTGTGGATCCATTTATGATGCGTCTTTGTGACATCGGTTTGGAAGGAAGATAGTCCACATTGGAAGTCAAGTTAAAAAATATACAACAGTGGTCTGTCACATTAATGTCTGTAACACTCAACTGGTCAATGTTCAGGCCAAAAGAGAAAACAAGGTCCAAAGTGTGGCCTTTTGTATGTGTAGGACCAGAGACATGCTGTTTAAAATGAAATGCTTCAGTGAGTGTTAAATACTCAAATGCCAGATTACACGAAGCATCATCGATATGGAGGTTAAAATCCCCGAGTATCAGAACATTTTCAAGTTTGATAATTGAAGATAAAAATTCAGAGAAATCCTCTAAAAACAAGCGACCAGGACCAGGACCTCCTCGCCGCGAGACCCGCGGTGTCCCAAACACAGAACAGTCCGGAGGGCACAGCTCGTTCAGATGAGTGTACTCCATTTCACGCTGCCAGGTCTCTGTTAAAAACATAAAGTCAAGGTGTTCCTTTGAGAAGAATTCGCTGAGGAAGAAGGCCTTGTTTGCAATGGAGCGAGCGTTGAGTAGAGCAATCCGAGTCGGTTGTGCCAGATCCAAGGCGGTGCGCACTGACCATCAGGGCAGAGTGACAGGACCCGCATGTAACAGTACACAGGACCCGCCACGCAGAGGGAAATCTTGGAGCCGCCGAGTCGGAAAAATCCGGTCATATTGGAGGGACGGAGACGCCCGGACGAAGTTCCCGCCCGATTCACGGACCGGAACCGACCGCAGGCACCGCTCGTCCCAGACAGATCCGGAGCCGCTCGGACATGGTAGTTGCCCACGGTGTTTCCTCAGCCTGGCCCCGACTCCAGCCCTCGATCCCCGCTTACTTCTCTTGCGGCGGGGCTTAGCTAGCAACAGGTACTCCGGTGATGACGTGGAGCACTCAAAAACTGGAGGGAAAAACTCTGCGTACCTGGCCCAGGTAACACAACAGTCTTTCATCTGCTCATTAATTCGGAATAACGTGTGTCGATCATCTTTAAAAGTAGCTGAGACACAGCTACTAGTTGTAAGGGCTGACAAAGCAACAAACAGTACTAGAAAATCCAAAATAACATTTGATAACACAGAGGGAGCAGAGGCAGGGTTCGAATTAAGGGGGAGCTAAGGGGAGCTCGGCTCCCCTGAAAAGGACCTGGGCTCCCCTGAAAGCCTACTTTGAGACATTTAGGGGGAGCTCTAAAACACTGTCCATTTTATGTGTCGCATATAGATTTTCATTTTCTGTACATTAAGGTTCCTGAAATAAATGATGATATTAAAAATGTGTCAATGTTGTGTGTTTATTCGCTCATTACATTACTATTTCCGAACACTATTTTCCGCTGTGTCTCCTGCTGTGACCATCCATGCGTGGCGGCGCTGCACTGAAATTACTACGTACTACTTGAACTTCTCACTGAGTTGCTATTTGAATGTTAGCTTAACTTCAAGTTCAAAATATACTTTATTCGTTTTTTGGAACACTCTGTGGATACTAATAAGAATGTCAAAAAGGAAGCAGCCAAACCTCAGTCAATTTGGATTTATAAAACAAACGAAGAGGAGTGATGACAGCGCACCAGCTACAACTAGCTTGCCAGTGATACCGCGCCGCGCTAAAAGTTGCTGCTAGTGACAGCACCAGCACCGAGGATAGCGAGACTTTGGCGCCAGAAACCACCGCTGCGACCTGCAGCGGACCAGGCGATCATGCAACACCTTTCAACTGGACAACAAAGCAATGGAGTGAGTGGAGAATCAGGAATACATGGCTCTATTCCAAAAATCAGAAGTTAGGATGTACAGTATGCATGGAGGCAAAAAGCCTGTTGCTTGAGGTAAGAATCATGGAATTACTTACTTGATCTGTGCGTTTTTGAGGATTGGCCCTAATCCTATTTAATATTAATGTATTTTTTTTATGATTGTTATGTGAGTCACTCTGTTTTTTTATCATGATTTGCATGATGTAAGCCTAAGCGCGGTTGATTCAGAACCGTGGACAGAGCTGTTTGCCCTAACACTGACAACACTGACTGACGCTTGCGTTTTATAGTTTTACTAAGTAAACAATAGGTTTACTGTCAACCTATGGTTTTAAATGCCCTAACATGCACCAAAAGCGTTAAAGTCAGTCAGGGAGGATCGGAAAATAGGGCTCCCCCGAAAGCCACTTTGTAATTCGAACCCTGAGCAGAGGCAATACCGAACACAGGCGCCATCTTGAAATCCATCGAAACTGAGTGGCATAACTCTGTGAGCAGTCGGTCTCTTGCCTCTAAAAACTATTGAACCTACACAGTGAGCAAACAGTGCTGAATGTCTGCTTATGTTTTTCAAACATGTTTTGTTAGTTTGACGCATGCGTTTGCATCGGGCAGTGGCTGTGAGAGAGCACGTTCATGCCTGTTTTATTTTGGGACTGGGGGAGAGAAAATGCATAAACAATATCTATCTTTTTTTCTCTCCCCTCCAAACCCCGCCACCTTATTGTGGTGGAGGGGTTTGAGTGCCTGAATGATCCTAGGAGCTATGTTGTCGGGGCTATATGCCCCTGGTAGGGTCTCCCCAGACAAAAAGGTTCTAGGTGACGAGCCAGACAAAGAACGGTTTGACGGTTTTATGGAGATATCAAGGACCGTTACGTCGCCCGGTATGGTGCAAACCGGGGCCCCACCCTGAAGCCAGGCACGGGGTTGGGGCTCATATGCGAGCGCCTGGTGGCCGGGTCTTTCCCCATGGGGCAGCACAAATGAGTGACATGGGGTTGACCTCCCGTGGCCCACCACTTGTGGGAAGAACTCTCTAGAGCTAAGTTTTTACTACAACTACTGACAACTCTGGTGTCATGTTAATTTTTGATTGATAATTCCGTTTATGCTATCTGAAAACTATTGTTTTACTATGCAATAACAGCAGAAAAGCCCGGATGTAACCGCCATTTTACTGCCCTGTGGTAAGGCCAGTATTAGTGAATGGGGGAGCAATGGGCAAACGACATCCATGTTTATTTACAATCTATGACTGCGCCTCACCTGGATTGTACAAGAGCCGACAGCCGCAGCAGTGGGCGGAGAAAAAAGGTTGCGTTTAAGTCAAACAGTTTATGAACAAGACCAGCGTGATTTGGCTCACATTACGCAGCCTCTCGTCCAAAGTACAGATAAAACTACATTTTATGAACATGCACATTCACCTGCCCCGATATAGTTCACCTAATGTAGGCTAACAGTAAACAGTTCTCTAAATCTGGGTTCGATGTCTAAGGCTTTTGTCCAAAACCTAGATGTGTGGCTCAGAAAACTGAATTGTAGAATTGAAACTGAAGGTATTGTAGAACTGAATTTTTAACTCAGGAAAAGCAGTTTCAAAGCAAATTCATTTAATTTCAAAATATACATTTATTTTCAATTTAGTGCAATTCATTTACAAACCAATGCATTTGGTTTTGGTTGGTTCATGACCAAAAAGACAAGATCGGCCGCTTGTATCTGAGAAAATGAGTTTCCTCCACAGGGTGACTGGGTGAAGAGCTCTTCTCAACCCGGAAATTTTATTTCTTAGACCAGCCCTTTTTGAATCTTTTACTGAAAATCAAAAATCAAACAAAATGTAAGATACCTATAAAAAAAAAAAAGTTAAAAGCATTATATTGCAGCTGTAGATACATCTGTGACATCATTTACAATCATTTACAAAAAAAAAAAAAAAAAGCACTACATATAATGTATTAAAGTAAAAGATTCTTAAAAATACAGTCAAAACCCCAAAACAATAGTTCTCTACAATATTTAGGTTAGAGTAGAGGCTGAGCAGCTCATTCACCAAGAGGCATTTGCTCTGAAACACCATCACATTGTTCCACCTGCAAAAGGAAGAAAAACACCTGCCCACGCTTTAATTTGCAGACCATCGTTCAAAACGTGGTTTATATTTACAAATAAGCTGTAAGCACAGACGTTTCATTGAATGTGACTGTTGAAAATGTACAGCCGCCTTCCTGGGCCGGCCTCATCCGGTTTCCAAATGGAAAGCCACTGTTCCTCCAAATCGAGAGGAGCCAGCTGAGGTGGCTCGGGAATCTATTCCCGGATGCCTCCTGGACGCCTCCTTAGGGAAGTGTTCCGGGTATGTCCCACCATAAGGAGGCCCCAGGAAAGGCCATGGACACGCTGGAGAGACTATGTCTCTCGGCTGGCCTGGGAACGCCTCAGTATCCCCCGGAAGAGCTGGAGGAAGTGTCTGGGGAGGGGAAGTCTGGGTGTCTCTGTTTAGACTGCTGCCCCCGTGACCCGGCCCCGGAGAAGCAGAAGAAAATGGATGGGTGGAATAGAAAAATGGATAATAAAAACGTTGCCTCAAAATTAAACTTTTAACATTCACCGTGACTAATTCAGACAGGTTAGTGAAGAGGTAGGTACGTTGCACTTTACAATAACACGCTAAATTACATTAAATATAATAAATACATTTTGACAAAATCTGTGCAATCAAAAAAAAAAAAAAAAAACAGCATCATTCCTATGCTCAAACTGCTGAACTCCATGGCAACAGCAAGCGGCTCTGCTCAGAGCAGGCTTTGTGTGTGTGTGTTGTCATGGCAACGGGACACCTCCTACCTCCACACGCTCTCAGAACATAGCCTTGCTGGATGGAAGTCAGCCTTTAGCCTTGTGTATCATTATGTTCCTGAACCAAAGTAACAGCACAAGATTAAAGCCTAGAAAAGCTTTGCAGTTCTTTTCAAAGCATGAGTTTGAACAACATCAGAACTGAGTTAAGTGGCATTAGTCAGTGCTGACAACAACTGTTTACTGTTTCTCCCTGTTAAATGGTGCCTCATATGATTTTTATACCAGTATTTTATGCAGTTATACAAAGTAAATTGTGTGCCTCAAACAGCAGAAGACTTGACAGATGGCACTGCAGGTTGAAGATTAAAGACCCACATGGGAAATATCGCTGGCGGTCTTATCGTACCTCATTATGTCTAAATGACTCTCCTGCTACTGTCTGCAAATGAAATGACAAATGATATGTATCATTTTAACAAGATACATTTTTGTATTAAGCAATGTATCCAACAATGCATATGGTCTTCTTATTTTTGGACAGATTTGAGCCGAGGATCCACATTTGAGGAAGTAGTGACTGTGAGACTGTGCGTGGGTGGGCGAGAAAATGCTGGAGGCTTATCTACTTACATGTTCACTTTGTTTTATTATTATTATTATTATTATTATTATTATTATTATTATTATTATTATTATTATTATTATTATTATTATTATTATTATTTTCTTCTCAGAAGCCTGGAATAGCAGTCTTGGTTCTTCTAGAACCACTTTAGTTGTAAAAAACCCACTTCTTATTGTATGTGATACATTAAACAGAACTGAACTAAAACAACTGTACTGTAACACTGCACTGATGCACACATGTATAATTGTGCTTTTGTACATGTCTTCATTGTGTAATAATTGTGTAATATATCATTGTAATTGTCTAGTACCTGAGTGACAACAGCTTCCAGAACCAAATTCTATGTGCTTTATAGGCTACTTGGCCAATAAAACGGATTCTGATTTTCACCATGTGTGACCATTTTTTTTCCCTATCCATTTTTATCCCCACCACCAGGGGGCGCCAAGCATGTTTTTGATGTTGGTGGGGGAAACCTTAGTACATGGAGGAAACACACAAGCACATGGAGAAAATGCAAACTCCACAAGGGACACCCCATAATAAGTGTTCTTTAGGCACTTAAGCAATAATATCTTTTTTGTATTAGACATTGATTACAGCAGTTTATGACTAGTAAATTAACTTATACGTTTATTTAGGATAACAAATGTTTTTTTTATGAGGGAATCATTTAATCACTGACAATTGCCATACTGAATGATGATGAAGACATACAGTATATGGACTTCATCTTCCATAGACTGTCTTCTTGTGGCGTTCTGTCCTGCAGATCCCTGCTCTCTGATATTTTCTCCCAGTCACTCAAGAATGATAGTAGAATATTAATAAACAAATATAGCGTTTTGAATGGACCTCTCCTACATTTTTGTTGTACTTGCACCCTCTGCTGGACCAGCGTTGTGCCGTACTCATGTATGCAAGCAACCAATCGTCACGTGTCTTTATCGTGACGTAAATCGCAAAATTACGTGTTACGTCACACGCATTTACGTCCAAATTCAGCGCCATAGCAACTTTAAGGAGCTTTAGCTAGTATTGATCAACTGATTTCCTTTACTATTGAACTAAATAATTATCCTTTAAGGTTTGTATAAGATTTATTTTGGGTTAGTTCTTGAACATACACTTTTAGAACCTGAACTGTTGTTTACGGTTTTATATAACAAAGCTAACGAGATTAGCACAAGTTTTATTCATTCAATCGTGCCACTACAGCTCCCTCTCCGTTAGCAGCATCAGGCTACAGTTATCTGTGTTTATGTGTGTGCTGTAGGTTTATGTGTTGTCTGGAATGACCTGGGCTGCCGATAGCTAAATTGTGCTGGGTTTTTTTCACACAGAAATTTGTCTCTTTGACGGCCGTGGTCCTGGTCAGTGTGAGCAAACATGTTTCGCCCCAAACCTACTCTGAAGGACCGACAGCACCTGTACAGACTGATAATAAGCCAGCTCCTGTACGATGGCTACACCAACATCGCCAACAGTCTCATTAGCGAAGTCAAACCGCAGAGTGTGGTGTCTCCATCTGAGCAGCTCATGCAGCTGGCCAAGATTGGTATGAACTCGGAGAGGTGGAGGTGTTCACTGGTGTCTTTGGCGTGTTATGTGTGGTCTGCATGTCTGTCTAGAAACCTCTTTAACCAACTTTGTTCCATACGCTCGCATGTAGCCTAAATAACAATGTAATGCTTAACTATGTGGTAATAACAAGATGTTCGTATTTGCCTTGTGTAGTAGTATGCATAGTAAGACTGTAACAGGATAAAGGCCACCATCACATGGAAAATGTGAAATAACATTATTAACATTAATAAAGTGTCAACAATTTTTAAAATTGAAAGTTAGGTTATGCATGACTTTTATCAAACCTTAGAATAATCCTCAGAGTGGACATCTCTTTAACTCCTCTCCAACAATGCGGAGCTGAATGAACCTATAAACCAGTCTACCTTTGTTTACATGAAGTGGCTGTTTGAATCAAAAGCCACGGTTTGACTTTTACTCCGTGATGAGAGGTTAAAAAAATGGGAGCCAAAGTCCTGCATAGTGTGTCTTTTAAAGGAAACAAATTCCTATTTATTAATCTGGAAGTGTTTATTTGAGTTTATTATTCATTTGTAACATGAGTTTAAAGTACACGTGTAAAAGAGGTCTGACGTGGATGTACAGTATGTTTAACTTCGATCTTGTCTCAGGGATGGAGAATGATGACAGCGCTGTGCAGTACGCTATCGGCCGCTCCGACACTGTGGCCCCTGGAGTGGGCATTGACCTAGAATTTGATGCAGATGTGCAGACCATGTCTCCGGAGGCGTCGGAGTATGAGACGTGTTACGTGACGTCCCACAAAGGGCCGTGTCGAGTGGCCACGTACAGCCGCGACGGGCAGCTGATCGCCACGGGCTCCGCAGACGCCTCCATCAAGATCCTGGACACAGAACGTATGCTGGCCAAGAGCGCCATGCCCATTGAGGTGAGGCACAGCACATGACAGCACACTCCAAAAGACATATTGAACTTGAGAATTATCTGTTCAAATGATTCTGAGACTTTCAAATCAAGTGTTTGAATGAAAATTTAAATATATTTATATGTACCCATGCACTATAAAAATATTCATCCAGTACGGTGTTTTTAAAAATATTGGTATTTTGATAAATATCGATACTATAATTTCTGAAGTGGTTACAATACTCTTATTTTGAAACAACAGTAAACTGACTAAAGCTGTGCTCTCACTAAGGTAACTGCAGTGCAGCTTGCCTCCTTGTAAAGAAAGATGTGTGCGGACCTCTGCGACACGCATTAATTGACAAAAAGCAGAGCAGGAGTGCTGTCTGGAACTATTTCAGATTTGAGGAGCTTCACGTCTCTGAGTTTTGTTTTCACTTTCAATTATTTTAATGACGTTTGTACCTGTGCTCCTAGTCTGTGTGCACTTATCAACGAACCAGAATAGAGATTGATAATAAAATCTATTAATCACTTAAGTGTTATTATAGTTATTTACAAACATTAACAATGAGCAGTACATTTCATTATTATTAGGGACCATTCTGCTTTAAGAGATTACCGGATGGTTCCCTGGAAAAAAGTAAAGTAATAGGTGTGTGCTTACACAGCTATTATATAAGGACACATGTTTTCTCTAAATACGTCCTACTTCGGAAGTTTCATTTCCGCTCAGAAGGCTAAGTAGATAGGCAGGTATCGCCCGAAAAAGACGTGCTGATGGGAAAAAAGCAGAAAAATAGCACATCTCCCGAGACAGAGCAGAGAAGGGAGGGGCTGGGAGTGTAGCACAGAGTGATAAAAAACTTAGTGCACGGATGAGTTTTGGGGCCGATGGCAGGAGAAGCACTCTGGTGAATGTTCTGTTGTCAGCCCATGGTCATGTACGCTAACATGTGATCGGTGTGTGGAGCGGTGTGTGTGTAAGCCTCATGTAAAGTGCTGTGGCACTCTGTAATGCATACCATTTAAGTTAGATATAAAATAATTTTTGCATTCAATTTTTTTCTGAACATTTGAATAGATTTTATGTAAAACCTGTCACAATTTACATGCTATACAAAAGTATGGCAAAGTTAATTACCTTTTGAGTTTGTGTGTGTTTTTTCAATTCACAGCCCTAATTAATATGTAGTAATCTAAGATAACATAACAGTTAATAGGCAAAATTGTTCATTTAAAAAAACGGATAAAGCTTTGGATTTTAATCTTAATGATTAAATTAGCTTCAAACTAAGATCAATAAAGTAGTTTATTTCACTGTTAATTTATGTTAACTTAGTGTTTATTTAGGTTCTAAGATTAGTTACATAGTTAACTTTAAAGATCCGATCTAAAAAAAAAAAAACTCAGAAGACCCAACTTGCAACAAAAGCAAACCCCTCACAGTCTAGTCTACCAGGTTGAACAACAACAAAAGTATAACAAACTCAAAAATACATTGTTTGACAATAAATGCCTTCACCCAGCCACTAACTGTGAGTGAAAGAAAGGTTTTTGTGTTATATATATTTATTTATTGTTTTAACCCCTCCCGCCCCCACCACCTTGCCACTACCGGTAGTTGGTCCTTTAAAAAAAAGGTTAAGACAATGTCACCGTCCCAGCCCTAGCAATAGGTGCATGTCACATTGTGTTGTGCATGAACTAAACTAAACCAGTCTTGCTAAGAAAATAAAGACATCTGAACTGTAACGTCCTTATGTGACATTGTGTTGATCAAGCTGGGTCAGACACCAGATAAATTCAGATATATTCCTTGTTGGCGTCAGACTAATCAGTGCCACAACACCTAAACCAATCTTCAAGGATGCTCTGTTTTCTGACAGGGGCGTCCACATTCATATAAAAACTGTCTGTATGTAATGTTCGTTGAACCATTTCATGCTGTACTACCAAATGCTGCATGAAGTGTTCCTCTTGCAAAATAATGACCATTATGTGACCATCTATTCCAAAATTTCAAGTTGGCTGTCTTCGTCATCATTTATTTCTCTGATTATTGCCATCTTTTTCAATAAGGAAATGTCATTCTGATTGTCTTAATCACTGAATAATCACTAAATAATCAATTGAAAAACAAATCAATAGCTTTAGACTTAAATTAGAATATGCCACATTCGTTTTAAATTACTCAAGATGTGTAAGAATCAGATAATGCAATGCTTCTCTCTCAGGTAAAACAACAGCATAATAGTGAATAAACTTGTCAATATACTAACTAACACCATCATATCATCGTGTTTTTCTTTTACGTTTATTCCAGGTAATGATGAATGAAACAGCGCAGCAGAACATGGAGAACCACCCTGTGATCCGGACGTTGTACGATCATGTGGACGAAGTCACCTGTCTGGCCTTTCATCCAACAGAACAGATCTTAGCTTCTGGATCCAGAGACTACACCCTCAAACTGTTTGACTACTCAAAACCTTCTGCCAAAAGAGCCTTTAAATATGTACAGGTCTGTTTATTTTTTCTTTTGATCCAAAATTGGGTAGTTCACGTGAATCGTACATATCCAAAGAGTTGTTTTTTATTTTTATTTGGGCGGCGTCTTCTTTTTTCCCGCAAGAGAAGCAAACAAGTGTGGCTTTAGAGTGGTGACGTTCACAAAGAAACCAAATCTACTGAACGAGACGTTTCTTTTTTTTCTTACACATTTGGACCCACAAACTCCTCCATTGCTACTGCACTGAGTGAGACGTAAGGCTGGGCGGCTCATTTAAACAGTAGACAGGTGTCCTCTCCTGCTGTGTGTTGCCGTGTCCTCACGTGACTCTGATGAGTGAGCGTCGTGTGTTATTCTTTTTAATTTTTTCGTTATTTTACTGCAGTTAACAAATTCACTGCCAGTATTGATCTGTGTAAAAAGCTCCTGTGGTAACATGACAAACTCACACAAACTCATAGAAAATTGCACCAAAACATCAAGCTGCACAAAAGACAAACGGAGGAGGAGAACCAGGTGTCACTAGAGTCCTTTCAGCCGCAAAGAATAACCTGTAGCTTAGGTACTTATGTTAGGTAATTATGTTCAATCAGTTAAAATAAAAATATGACTAAAAGGTAATGAATATGTGTCACTGTAAATAATATTCATATGTGGCAATAGGCTACATGTGTATGCCTTATGGCACAGGGGATTTGAACATATTGCCCATACATCAAAAAAAATAATAATTGGGAATTGTTAATAAATGTGTACTTTTTTTTTTTTTTTTGCCTGAATGCAAATTTTCTTCTTTGAGTACACCAGAATTCTTAATTTACATATTAACATAAAATAAAATAAATGTATGGCCGAGGGGGGGTAGAAGTCCCCTTTTTTAGCCCATCTGAGTTTGCAGGTATGTATGCTGTCTTAAGTGGGGTGTTCTTTTAATGTTTAGATCATCAGTGCTAACGTCCTAAATGGTCTTAGAAGCCTATTATGCGGATGTTTTTCTCTTTCTTGGTGACTGTAGGAAGCTGAGATGCTGCGTTCCATCTCCTTCCACCCGTCCGGAGACTTCCTGCTCGTGGGCACACAGCACCCCACACTGCGTCTGTATGATGTGAACACCTTCCAGTGCTTTGTGTCCTGTAACCCTCTGGACCAGCATACTGACACCATCAGCGGCGTCAGCTACAACCCCACGGCCAACAGCTACGTCTCCTGCAGCAAAGACGGCAGCATCAAACTGTGGGACGGCGTCTCCAACCGCTGCGTCACCACCTTCGACAAGGCTCACGACGGAGCCGAGGTCTGCTCCGCCATCTTCTCCAAGAACTCAAAGTACATTCTGTCCAGCGGCAAAGACTCTGTGGTCAAACTGTGGGAGATCTCCACCGGCCGCACGCTGGTCAAGTACACTGGTAAGGACTGCTTCTGTCTTATTGTCTAATATCAGAAAAACTTCTGTTGATGCCAGCAATGCTCTAAGTTTACTGTAGGGCTTATTAATATATGTGCGCCATCATTGATATTATGAGATCTGCCAAGCAACAAATATCACAATATCAAATACACTACACTACACTAATTTATTCAAATACTAACAAAATAATAATTTGTACTTTAGTAACTAATTGGGATCCTTGAAATTATGATTATTTTTTTTTGCTTCAGATGGCAGCAATCTTTTTGAAGCTACACAGTTTTTTTACTTGTGTTATATACAATATATATAAATAATAATAATACACAGCCCTACTCAAATGTAAGAACTCATTCAAACTAGCTCTGGTACCTTGCTGGTTATGTCATATGGTGTGCTGCGCTTGGGGGACTGACTGACCAGTAAAATGTGACAATCACTTTTTATTATTTATTTTATTATCACATTTCACTGTTCAGTTTCCTGCCAAACAGCTTTCTGCTGAATTAACAAATGGTAAGAGAAATGCCAGTTTGCGTACTTGATATCATCATCTGTGCTGAATCGGATTCCCTGAACAACAGAGGTACATTAGAGTAGTGCCATCTAAAGTCCAAACTAGTGTTGTCATGATACTGGAATTTAAAACTTTGATACAATACTTTTTTTTCTTCAATATTTTGAAGAAAAAAAACTTACAAAACACTGAGGCTGTGTTTTTGTTTTGTTTTTTATATTTTAATTAAAACGTATACAAGTCAAGAATAGGACATCAGGGCTTTTTCACATAAAAACGTTTGGTCTCTTAAGTCTCTTGGCATCATTTGAGTTTGCATAAAATTTGTTACAGGTTGGGTCTTCTCAGCTTTTTTTATTTTATTTTATTATTTTTTTTAGATCAAATCTTTAAAATTAACTGTTACTAATCTTAGCACTTAAATAAATTGTAACACTACAAAAATGTTCTAATAGTTATTCTGAGTTAACATGAATTAACATACTTCTTAAGCCTTTATCTTAGTTTGAAGCTAATTTCAACATTTAATTATTTACATTGACAATACATATAATAATAAAACTCCAAAGCGTTATGTTTTTTTTTTGTTTTTTTTTGACAAGAGCTAACGAACAGTTTTGCTTATTAACTGTTAAGTAATTATATATTAATAAAGTCAATATATATTAATACATATTAATGAAATGTATTGTTCATTGTTAATGTTTGTAAATAACTATAATAACATTTAAGTGATTAATAGATTTGAAATTCCATCTCTATTCTGGTTCATTGATAAGTGCACACAGACTAGGAACACAGGTGCAAACGTCATTAAAATAATTGAACGTGAAAACAAAACTCGGGGACATGAGGCTCCTTTTGTTAGCACCACTTTGTAGCGACGCTTGCACGTGTCCTTAATGTTTCTGTGCTCATCTGCCTCAAATCTGAAATAGTTCCAGACAGCACTCCTGCTCTACTTTTTGTCAATTAATGCATGTCGCAGAGGTCCGCACACATCTTTCCCAAACCAACACTATTTACGAGGAGGCAAGCTGCACTGCAGTCACCTTAGTGAGAGCACAGCTTTAGTCGGTTTACTGTTGTTTCAAAATAAGAGTATTGTAACCAAATTATAGTACAACGTACATTGTATCAAAAATCTGAATTATGTATCATGTTATTGGTGTTTCTCAGGAGCAGGGCTGAGCGGCCGACAGATGCACCGGACTCAGGGTGTGTTCAACCACACCGAGGACTACGTGTTGCTGCCGGACGAGCGCACCATCAGCCTGTGCTGCTGGGACTCGCGCACTGCAGAGAGGAAGAACCTGCTGTCTCTGGGACACAACAACATCGTACGCTGCATTGTCCACTCTCCCACCAACCCCGGCTTCATGACCTGCAGTGATGACTTCAGAGCCCGCTTCTGGTACCGCCGCACCACCACAGACTGAAAATCTGAAAACAGAACTGACAGACTCTGTGCCTCTACTGAAACGCACAACTTTTCATTCGTGCTTGGCTCAGCTGACCACAAACATGCTTTTATATTTTGACAATGTATTTTTGTTTGTTTTAATAAACCTCTAAAGGGGATTTTTGAATGGTTTCACTTTGAATTCAATGGTAAAACCTTCCACTCTGCGGTCATAACTACACAGTAATATCCTGTCAAAATGTTGACATCACAGCTGTGGTTAATAAACAAAAGCAGCACAAAGCCCACCATGGCAACTCTTTTTCTATCATCACCATTGTGTGATTCAGTTAGAAAAGAAAATTATTGTAAAGTATTCTAAAGGTTTTAATCAGTGGTGGACAGTAACGAAGTAAATGTAATTCGTTACTGTACTTAAGTAGTTTTTTTCCAGTATCTGTACTTTACTAAGTATTTCCATTAAGGGATACTTTTTACTTTAACTTCACTACATTTCAACATCAAATATCTTACTTTTTACTCAAGTACATTTTGCAAAATTAGTCGTTCCTTGTGTTTCCGTTAAATATTTTTGTAGAAGAAGACCTCAAAGACGCGTCTCAGTGGGAGTGTCAGGACCGGCTGAATAGAAGCCTCATTCTCTACACGCAAGCTGATAAACATGAAAATAACAAATAAAAATACACCTGTGATGAAGCTTTGGTATTAGTAATGGCTGACTCTGATTCTGAGGGAGAACATCTACCTTTAGAGTCTTTTCAGCCGAGTGAAAGTGAGAATGAGCGAGAGTGAGTGCGTCTGTGACTTGGACAGCGGCGCCGCTGCTCGTGCCTTTCTCAGTGTCTCTCATAAAGCACACGCTGTTTTTCCCACATTTTACCAAACATCAGTGAAAGAAACGGGAGGAAACTAAAGCCGGGAAGCCGTGTGCGCGTAGCACCTGCAGCTTTACCTTTAGCACAGGTGATAGAAGCCGGGGCGCGTGTACTCGCCGTGGCCGCGGTAGTGACAGGGAGTTTGGGAATAATGCGGCTTCTATTGACAGCTGTTTGGGACAAATACGTGTTGGTCATCCTAACACTTTACCCAGTAGAGGAGGGAGAAGCAGGGGTAAACATAGTCAGCGAGACTGCACTAATCAAAGCAGCGATCGTAATAAAAGTGATGGCTGTGTGCTGTGCTTTATGAGAGGTCCCACACTCTAAAAAACTACTAACTATGCCACATGGATGGATAAGAAAAGATTAAGCAACTGCAACCACACAGATACAGTACATGTGTATATTTCTCAGAACTATTTGCTTACGTTTTACTAGTTATGGTATAATAGAAGTTGTAGTTATTCTTTATTTCAGAAAAAGAAAAACAATATATAATGTCATGGTATGCAAATTATATGCAAATTAGATGCTTAGAATTTATTTACTTATATACTTTGGGTCATACCTGACATTTTTCTACTTTAGAGTAGGACTCTATCTCGTATCATTTTCAAACCACAGCCTTTTGAAATTTGGATCTCAAAAATCTGTATTTTTTAAATAATTCCTGGCACCTAAAGGGGGCAAGAGACTGACAAAAATTATAAGGGCATTATAGCCTAGTACTTGGATACTTAAGTACATTTGAAGGCAAATACTTTTGTACTTTTACTCAAGTGAAAGTTAAAAGGGAGTACTTTTACTTTTACTGAAGTAATATTTTACCTAGTGTATCTGTACTTTAACTCAAGTACTTGGTTTGTGTACTTCGTCCACCACTGGTTTTAATAAAACAAGATGGTTCTGAAAACATTGGGATTACTTTGCTATTGTCTAATATAACAGAATATAATGTTCACATTCATAGAGCAACACAGCCGTAATACACAAAAACCTAGTGGAGGAAAAGCAGACAGGAGCAAAGATGAAAAGATTAAACCATATACTGCTGAGGAGAAAAATTAGATTTTAAACATTTAAAATATTGAACTACTTCAATGTCCATTCAAATGTGTGTTTATAAATTATATTTCCACAATATACACTCACCTAAAGCATTATCAGGAACACCTGTTCAATTTCTCATTAATGCAAGAATCTAATCAACCAATCACATGGCAGTTGCTTCAGTGCATTTAGGGGTGTGGTCCTGGTCAAGACAATCTCCTGAACTCCAAACTGAATGTCAGAATGGGAAAGAAAGTTGATTTAAGCAATTTTGAGCGTGGCATGGTTGTTGGTGCCAGGTCTGAGTATTTCACAATCTGCTCAGTTACTGGGATTTTCACGCACAACCATTTCTAGGGTTTACAAAGAATGGTGTGAAAAGGGAAAAACATCCAGTATGCAGCTAGCCTGGTTCTACCAGACTCTCGTACATTTCATTTGTACAGAGAGTCTGGCCTCGCTCCATTGACAAGCGTTTACTTCCTTGTATGCGGGAACTCTGTTGAAGTTTAAAACTATTGGATCTGCCCAGAGTCACTCAGGATCTGCCATAGCCAATCGCTAACGTCGATCCAACGCAAACTGACTCACTACATCAACGTCATCGTTCTCAGCCACTCCCTCTGTTCGCTGATTGGTCCTACAAAAAATTGATTTCTGGAAACCTAAGAATATACAGCAATCCCAGACGTAGTACTGAAGCGAAATGAAATTGAGCGGAAGTACGTAGGAGGGCGGAGCCAGGCTAGTATGCAGCAGTCCTGTGGGTAAAAATGCCTTGTTGATGCTAGAGGTCAGAGGAGAATGGGCCGACTGATTCAAGCTGATAGAAGAGCAACTTTGACTGAAATGACCACTCGTTACAACCGAGGTACAACCTTGAGGCGGATGGGCTACAACAGCAGAAGACCCCAGGAAATAGGAATAGGAAAAAGAGACTACAATTTCCACGAGCTCACCAAAATTGGAGAGTTGAAGACTGGAAAAATGTTGCCTGGTCTGATGAGTCTCGATTTCTGTTGAGACATTCAGATGGTAGAGTCAGAATTTGGCGTAAACAGAATGAGAACGTGGATCCATCATGCCTTGTTCCCACTGTGCAGGCTGGTGCTGGTGGTGGTGTAATGGTGTGGGGGATGTTTTCTTGGCACACTTTAGGCCCCTTAGTTCCAATTGGGCATCGTTTAAATGCCACGGCCTACCTGAGCTTTGTTTCTGACCATGTCCATTCCTTTATGACCACCATGTACCCATCCTCTGATGGCTACTTCCAGCAGTAAAATGCACCATGTCACAAAGCTCGAATCATTTCAAATTGGTTTCTTGAACATGACAATGAGTTCACTGAACTAAAATGGCCCCCACAGTCACCAGATCTCAACCCAATAGAGCATTTTTGGGATGTGGTGGAACGGGAGCTTCGTGCCCTGGATGTGCATCCCACAAATCTCCATCAACTGCAAGATGCTATCCTATCAATATGGACCAACATTTCTAAAGAATGCTTTCAGCACCTTGTTGAATTAATGCCACATAGAATTAAAGCAGTTCTGAAGGTGAAAGGAGATCAAACACAGTATTAGTATAGTGTTCCTAATTATCCATTAGGTGAGTGTATGCTTGCCTGAGAAATGTTCATATTTTGGTTCAGACACAAGACGGTCCATGTTGTTCAGTATAGCATCTGTACTGTTGTGTATTCAAATATCAGCTCTCCTTATTAGTTTAGTTAGCCATTACTGATGATAAAACCTTTGCAACAGTTTATTAATCTTAGATTTAATAGAAAATAAAGCCAGCTTTGGCCTTTCCTAAAAGGTTCATCTGTATTTGGGCATGATTAGTCCTTTCTTACCGTCATTTTTTTTCATTATATTTTTAAAGCAATGCTTAATGAAAGTTTTCCAAAGCCTACAGCTGGCTTGTTTTCTTCCAGGTGTTGAAAGAAAGGGCCTGCTTTGTCTCTGACTAATGCCAAAAACACATGTAACATGGTATTATCACAGCAGATTGGGGCAGGACACAAACATGTTCCTGGACTTTAGTGTGAACTCTGAGACTTGTAGGTTGCCCTCTGCATTCCCGAACCCCCTCCAGACTCTCCCAGATGCCGCTGTTGGTGTTGTCCAGACAACAACAGAGCACCAAGAATCAGAGGCTCAAACAACCCCCCACCTTCAACAGCCACAACAACTACAATGTGTTTTTCCTCAAGAAAAGAGGTTTGTGATTCTGAAGAATTTGTGAAGTGATGCTGAAACACTGCTGAAAGTGGCTGGAGACGATGAAGTGGACTGAAAAGAGTTCAACAGATGAAATGAGCTGAAAACGCTAAAAGCTACTGAAAAAGTTTAAGAAAATAGAAACAGAAATATCTAAAAGCAGATTGGAAAAGTCTAAATGTGATGAAAGTAGCTGAACTCCTGTCTAAACTGCTGATAATAAACATTGAAATAAACTTAAAACAGTCAGATTTTGCCAAAATGGTTGAAATGGGAAAAGTGAAAGTCAAGTAGAAGTTGCTAAAATGGGCTAAAAGTCACAAATTGTAGCTGAAAAATCAAATCATTGTTCACAAACTTTATTAGAAATCTTAATGATGTAACTATTTTATTAATTATTTGTCACTTATTTAAAATGTGTTTTTCAGCAATTGTTTTTGTCTTTTCATCCATCCATCCATCCATCGTCTACCGCTTATCCGGGGCCGGGTCTCGGGGGCAGCAGTCGCCCAGACACTTCCTGCAGCTCCTCCAGGGGAACATCAAGGCATTTCCAGGCCAGCCGAGAGACATAGTCCCTCCAGCTTGTCCAAGGTCTTCCCTGGGGCCTTCACTCAATGTGGAGGAGCAGCGGCTCTACTCTGAGCTCCTCCCGAGTAATCAAGCTTCCCTATTTTTAAGGGAGCGCCCAGCCACCCTGAGGAGGAATCTTATTTCAGCCGCCTGTATCTGGGATCTTGTCCTTTCGGTCATGACCCACAGCTAATGACGTAAGTAGGAGCATGGATTGACCAGTAGGTCGAGGGCTTTGCCTTACAGCTCAGCTCCTTCTTCACCACGAGGCAGGAGCTCTCCACCAACCTGAAGAGGGCAACCCACCCTTTTCCGACTGAGAACCATGGAACCTCTCAGACTTGGAGGTGCTGATCCTCATCCCAGCTGCTTCACACTCGGCTGCAAACCGTCCCAGTGCACACTGAAGGCCCTGGCTTGATGGAGCCAACAGGACAACATCACCTGTAAAAAGCAGAGACGAGATCCTGTGGTTCCCCAAACCAGACTCCCTCCGGCCCCTGGCTGTGCCTAGAAATCCTGTCCATAAAGATAATGAACAGGACCGGTGGCAATGCGAACCAAGCTCCTGCTCCGGTCGTACAGGGACCGGACAGCCCTTAGCAAAGGGCCCCGGACCCCATACTCCCAGAGCACCCCCCACAGGGCGCCACGAGGGACACAGTCAAATGCCTTCTCCAGATCCACAAAACACATGTGGACTGGTTGGGCAAACTCCCATAAACCCTCCAGCACCCTGGAGAGGGTATAGAGCTGGTCCAGTGTGTTTATCTTTTCAAATTATTTCAAATGTTCAGATATTATTGTTTGCGTTCAACATTTTTAAGTTTTCAGCGTCTAGGCTCTAATAATTGGGAACGACCTTCAAGCCACCTTCACCCCTTCAACTACTTCAGCATACTTTAACATTTTATTTAATCTTCAGAACAAATTGACACAAGCCTTACTAGAAGTTGGAGCTTTTCAGAAAACAAGAAGTACAATAAAAATGTGTTAGTTGGAAGACCAAACATGTGCTGCTACCATGTACTTCTGCTTTATCAGAGCGAGGGAAGAAAGCAGAAAAAAGTTCAGTAGTGGAATACCTGGAAGTACGTTGTAGATTTAAAAAAAATAGTTGAAATGGGCTGAAAGTAGAAACAAATTTGAAAATGGGCTAAAAATCACTAAGACTTGAAACAGGCAAAAAATTGTCAAAAGCTGAAAGTAGCTAAAATTGCGCTACTGTTTTTTACAATTAATATAATTATTATACAAATCTCAGTTATGTCACTATTTTACTATTTTATGATGGGGCTCAGGTGGTAGAGCTGTTGGTAGTTTGATTCCCACTCTCCCTGGTTCATATGTCGTGTCCTTGGGCAAATCACTGGTATATAATGTGTAACTGTGGAGGTGAGTTTGGTGGTGGTCGGAGAAGGAGGTGAGCGCCCTGTGTTTGGAAGCACCCCTCTCTGTCTGCCCCAGGGGTGAGTGTGTGTGAATGAGGTGCCTGAGAAGTGTACAAAATCACTATATAAATGCACACAATTTACCATTTTATGAATTATTTGTCACTTACTGTATAGGCTATACTATAATGTGTTTTTCAACAATAATTTTTATCTTTTCAAATCATTAATAAAGTTTATATATTATTGCTGGCTTTCAACATTTTAAAGTTTTCAGTATATAGATTGAAATAAATGGAAACTGCCTTCTTGCCACCTTCAGTCCTTGAACTACTTCAGCATACTTTAAAGTGGCACCTCATAACGTTTAACCAGCAGAGGGCGCTGATCCCTCTCTGTGCAACTGGACTGTCAGCGGTGCAATATAATCATTTAAATGTATAGACGTTTAAGATTTAAAAGTCCTGTGAAACAGTAGGTGCTTTTCGATTATTTTGTACTCGGCTCTGCTAGTGTCCAGTCTATTGTCCTATTTTCTTTATTATTTGTGTCGAATATATATTTGGGGCTATAAGTTGCGCGGTGCTACGTTAACTTTTTATTCAAACTTTAAAACAAAGCTTTGTAGACACAAGACTTTGTAGAAGTTGGAGCTGTTCAGAAAACAGGAAGCACCACAACAAACAAAAGTCCCTGGGTTTATTTGGAAGACTTAACATGTACTTCTGCTTTATCAGAGCGAGGGAAGGCAACAGAGGCACAGAGAGTCTAAACTGTGTTGCTGGAGGGTGAGGGCTCAGCCAATCAGAGCACAGCAGCTTTGTCATTGACTGACTCCATGATCCCGCCCCCACAGTTAACCTTCTGCTGCTCAGTGACGTTTGGCACAATGTGAACCAGGCTCCAGTGGAGTAAAGACCCTAGAGTTAACGCTTAGTAGGAGCTGGGATGACTCACTGAAACCTGGCACTGTTTGGACGGACATTCAAAACAACTGCAAACATGGTGAGTACTACAGGTTGAGGGCAACTTCACTTGTAAGAGTTACTTTGATACCACTTTATACCATCACAAAACAATAGAATAATAAAGCTTATTCAGTGGTGAGACAACACTTACCAGACCTGCTTCATATGTTGAAGGTCACTGAAATTATTTGACAAGCACCAGGTCAAACTTGCTGTTTTTCCTATTGTTTTCATAGATTGATACTAACCTACTAATACAATTCCTAACTATTTATACTGGTCCAAGCATTAGCAAAGTGGCACCAATTTTCTGTTTGTAATTTTTGTTGTGTTTTTATTTTTAATGGCTATTGGTCACTGACTGGGCAGATTATCAGTCACAAATATGATGGATGATGAATAAGATGGACAAAGCTAAGACATGCACACTGTTTGGTGATTTTCAGTGAAAATCTGTTGTTTAAGTTATTTTATAGTACTTCATTGTTTACCAAGGTGTGTGTCCGATCCCAAAGATCAATGGAGATCAATCAACGGCTGCCAAAATATTTTTGTATGCAACATGAAAATGATGTTAATGTTAAGGGAACACAGTTTTCAGTGTCACATTGGGTCCTGATTGTTTGGGCGTTCTGAAATGTGAGGCAGGTTTAGGGTTTGGATACAGAGATAATTGTCTACTATAGTTTGCAATGAATCTTTAATAATCAGAACATTTTTTATAGTATGGTGATAGTATTGTGAATGGTGATGTGAGTTTTATTGTGATTCCCTTTGTACACTCAAACCTGTTTAAAAGATAGAGTAGGCATCTGAAGTTAGGCTTGCAGCAACAAAAGCCTAGGTTATCATAAATGAAAAATGTATTTTTTTACCAGAGATGTACACTTACTTCTTGACTGTTGTTCATTGTCAAATCTCTGATGGGGGTTCATTTGGACACAACCACTTCTCAAAGCACTATTCACTTCAATCAACATTAGCTTAAAAAGAGCTAATCTGGGCTCATCTCTGAGGAATTTGCCTGTAGACCGCCTGCTCAGATTTCACTTTTAATATGTGGTGTCAGCTATTGCTTATTTCTTCCTCAACCCCCTGTGAGCTGCTCTACTGTAGCCGACACCCGAGGGGCCTGATCCTGGGACCGGGACTTTACAAGCCTCATTAACACAGCTCTTTAGATGTAAGCTGCTCGTGTCATTAGTGTTGTAGGCCAGTGTTCCCTGCTTAGCTATCGGACAATTGAAATAGTTTGATGGTTTTATTTATGTATCTTCACAAGGCAAAGGAAGTGTGGATGAATGCTCTGCTCTAGTGACAGCTTTACTTTGCAAATGAATCAAAGTTTTCTTTTTGTGGGTTGAGAAAGACCACCTTGTGTCTAATCAAGTGGAACAGTACCCAAAAAGGGGCAATCCCTCAGTGCGTAAAATCTGGAGCCACTCTGTTTTATTCCTTTTCGCTTTCTGGGGTAAGGTCAGAAAAAATGTGTCCAGGCCCTCGACTGGTAATTTAACATTCACCTAACTGACAATCTTAGTTGATTCTCTTATTTAATGCTTACTCCACCGGTAACAACAACAACAATAATAATAATAATAATAATAATAACAATAATAATAATAATAATAATAATGTATTTTATTTATAAGCACCTTTCAAATCACTTATGGATACTGTACATGTGTTAAAAAACAATTAAAGAACATAAGTAAATA